>JAUMJK010000710.1:0-97200 GCA_033558105.1 Coccyzus lansbergi
TTCTCTCTTTCTTTCTCTCTCTCTCTCTTTCTCTCTTTCTCTCTCTCTCTCTCTTTCTCTCTCTCTCTCTCTCTTTCTCTCTTTCTCTTTCTCTCTCTCTCTCTTTCTCTCTTTCTCTCTTTCTCTCTCTCTCTTTCTCTCTCTCTTTCTCTCTTTCTCTCTTTCTTTCTCTCTCTCTCTCTTTCTCTCTCTCTCTCTCTCTCTTTCTCTCTCTCTCTCTTTCTCTCTTTCTCTCTCTTTCTCTCTCTCTCTCTTTCTCTCTTTCTCTTCTTCTTTCTCTCTCTCTCTTTCTCTCTCTCTTTCTTTCTTTCTCTCTTTCCCTCTTTCCCTCTTTCCCCTCTTTCCTTCCTTCCTTCCTTCCTTCCCTTCCTTCCTTCCTTCCTTCCTTCCTTCCTTCCTTCCTTCCTTCCTTCCTTCCTTCCTTCCTTCCTTCCTTCCTTCCTTCCTTCCTTCCTTCCTTCCTTCCTTCCTTCCTTCCTTCCTTCCTTCCTTCCTTTTTTTTTAGGTTGATTTTTCCATTTGTAGGCTTCCTCCCCCTTCAAGGAATCGAATGGAAATTCAAGAGCTCACTCTCCTTCCCAGCTTGCTCCCCTTCCAGCTGACTGCACCCCTTCCCACCCTCCCCAGAGGGCTCCCATTCTGCATGGAACACAGAACAAGGGCCAGAAGCCTGTCAGGAGAGGGTTCCTCCTGCTCCACAAATGATGCTCACTGGCACTGGGCTGTATATAGAATCATAGAACAACCAGGTTGGAAGGGACCCATCAGATCATTGAGTCCAACCATTCCTATCAAACACTAAACCATGTCCCTCAGGACCTCATCCACCCGTGCCTTAAACACCTCCAGGGAAGGTGAATCAACCACCTCCCTGGGCAGCCTATTCCAATGCCCAATGACCTTCTGTGTGAAAAACCTCCTCCTAATCTCCAGCCTAAATCTCCCCTGGCAGAGCTTGAGGCCATTCCCTCTTGTCCTGTTCCCTGTCACTTGGGAGAAGAGGCCAGTTCCCTCCTCTCTACAACCTCCTTTCAGGTACTTGTAGAGAGTAATGAGGTCTCCTCTCAACCTCCTATATATATCACCTATGTCGGTCTGCTCAAGACCCACTCTGCTTCAGTTTATGCTCCTTCTCAATAGCTACACCACCTTCAAACCTGACATAACTAACTGAGGCCCCTGCTGCCCTCAAGAGGCTTCAGTTAATTTTCAGGTGAATGTATCAAAAAACAGTAATAAACAGGTAGCTTCACTGATTGCAGGGAATCTTTAAGGTCCTTTCCAACCCAAACTGTGAGAAACACTCATTCACTGGTAAAATATTAAAAAGGACAAAGTCTTTGAAGCAAAGATGATAATTTTTATTATACAATTCAGTGCTGAATCAGATGCCCTTCTAAAAAAAGGCATAAAATCCTACAGAAAAGAGTGAGTATACATACTAGTTTTAAACAAAGAATATAAATCTCCTCAAGGTTGCTCATTATATTTTTGCGATGTATTCAACCATGTCCGGAGACTCCCGTCAGGTTATTGTTGCCAACTATATCTTGTTAGACAGCTGAGCATCATGTCTAGATATTGTCTACATATTATTTCTTGATATATGACAGATTTATATGGCAAGATAATTAAACATACACACCAGCTGCAGCAAAACTATTCTGTGATTCTATTACTTGCTCTATCCATCTCTGTGGGTACAGATCTACTCACTGAGGCGCAGTGACATCACTTCTCATTTGCTGTGAGATCCAGCTATGTGACATATGTAGGAGACCACCTAGATATAAGGAGGCACCCAGCTATATGGAATCCCCTCATTACAAGAAGGATGTTGAGGCTCTGGAGAGAGTCCAGAGAAGAGCAACAAGGCTGGTGAGGGGTCTGGAGAACAGGCCTTATGAGGAACGGCTGAGAGAGCTGGGGTTGTTTATCCTGGAGAAGAGGAGGCTGAGAGGGGACCTCATTGCTCTCTACAGCTACCTGAAAGGAGGTTGTGGAGAGGAGGGTGTTGGCCTCTTCTCCCAAGTGACAGGGGACAGGACGAGAGGGAATGGCCTCAAGCTCCACCAGGGGAGATTTAGGCTAGAGATTAGGAGGAAGTTTTTCACACAGAGGGTCATTGGGCATTGGAATAGGCTGCCCAAGGAGGTGGTTGATTCACCTTCCCTGGAGGTGTTTAAGGCACAGGTGGATGAGGTCTTGAGGGACTTGGTTTAGTGTTTGATGGGAATGGTTGGACTCGATGATCCGATGGGTCTCTTCCAACCTGGTGATTCTATGATTCTATGATTCTATGAATGGGAAGTAATAAATCATCAGATGCAAATGCTAGACATGTTGCTCCTATGGATGTTGTTGGCTGTTGGGATCCAAATCTGCTCCTAACATTACATTTTTTACTGGTTCTTAGGCATTTTTGAAGGATCTACAACAGTAGCTTATCGACTACTCTGTTGCTGATAAACTTTGAGGTTTCGAAGTATAAACCTCGATACAGTTTGATTCCCTAGGCCTTATCTAGTACAGAAACTTTTGCCTCAGATGTAATATAGCTTATCAGTTTAAGTGTATTAGGCACACCCCTGGCATAGTAAATGCAGCTGATAACAGCAAAAACTCCCAAGCACATGCTGATACTATTTCAAGAGTTGCAGTAACCCAGCAGAATTACGTTTTAAAGACACAGACTGGGTCTATCAAATGACTGCCTGCCCACCTTTTTGAGGAGAGACCAGGCTTTAGATTGCAAACCATTAGGGGCATGAATTGCACCTTCACTCTGCCTCCAGCACAGTAGAGCCTTAACCAGGTTGCGGCTGGAAGTGCCTTCAAGCTGATTAGGCACACCACAACTTGGGTTTTTTTCATGTGAGCACTTAATTAGATCAAACTCTGCTAATTTATGAGATAACAAGATAAGGTTAGCCCAGTTAAGTATATGTGGTGGGTTTTATCTTTTACCAGTGGTAGGCTTCCCTTGTTGTTTGATGGTTTTTTTTTTCTTTTTAAGTTTAACTTGCTGAAATGTTTAACTTGCAATTCCCCACGAGGTATTACCAGCCCTCACCTGAAAGAAAAGGAACCAGGAGCTCCCATTCTTCACGGATCAGCCCCGGAGAGGAGAACCTGCGGAATTGTTGACTCAATGAGCACTTTGCAGTCCTTCAGAGGGTGACAATGGCCATTGTTTAAAGCCAGGTGAGGGGCTCCTTGTCTTGTAAATCGTGCGTGCACGTAGACACACACATATCTTGCTAGATCCAATACCCAACTCCCAACAGACACAAGTAGAGAACATGTAAAGATTGTCCAATTATTAAGCCTGCCCAGTCTAAAGAGATCCTAACTGTTTTCAATGGAAGTGACCTTCCAGGAAACAGTGTCTGCCCACCCATCCACACATCCATCCACATATACCTGCCACAAGGCAGATGTGCCTAACCTGAAGATGATCTCTGTACAGATTTCTCAGCAATCACAGCTGTGGAGCTTGTTTGACTGGAAAGTTTGTTGGTTTCAAAACTTCTCACCTCAAACACTCCCAAATAATGAATTAATTAGACAACAAACATGTTACTTAGGCTCTCAAAAATGCGAGGAACTGTTAGGTTTATTTGTTATATTTTCTTAAAGCGTTTGATATCACGTTTAATGCTTTTTATATTGAAGATAAAGCCAAAAGGATTCATTGGAAGCTGAGATTCCCATCTATTCATTTATTTCAAGGAGCCAGTGACATAAACTATTCATAGAAAAGAAGAGGGAGGTGTTATAAAGTCATAGGCTGGAGACATGAGAGCTGTGTATTTTGTAACACACTAAAGATTTTGAGAGTAGGAGAAAGTATGCATCTTGAGTCTAGCTGTGTAGAGGCCTGCAGCTCTGACTGGCACGAGGGCACAGCAGCTCACTGCTAGGATGCAGGTTGCTCTGCTAAGTCAGGGAAGTGCTAACCACAGAGGACCTGCCATTTATGTCCAAATGATCCTGGAAACAGCCACTAAAATTTCCTCCAGAAGTTGGAGATGCAGAGATGCATCTGATGAGCAGCTTCTCCTGGTATGCAACTGGGATCCCATATCTGTTCTTCCGTGTTAGTGTTGGGATGAACGATCCAGCACTCAAGAAAACTGGACAAAATGTAAGTCATGGTCACTAATGGTTACGAGCTCATCAGATCTGCCTAGACCTGCAGGGGAGTTACAGTAGGGAGAGCAGCATTTCTATTAACTCCATTTGCATTTTAAAAGAGCTGACTTGGACTTACTCCATAATTTGGAAGGCAGAAGGGAGAATAAGGACATGGGGCTCAGGCAACGCTGTTCATACATCTAGAGCAATATAGCGGGAATGAATCAGCACTGATGAACAAAAGCTATTCTTGCTTTGTTGTTCCTTTTATATATATTCTCATTAGCATTACTATTATTAGCTATCATCACCATATATTATAATATAGTAACATATATTATTACTATTATACTACATTTTATTTAGTTATTTATCCTGCTATTATATTATTGTAATATACTATAATAAATTGTTATATAATTATCATTATCATTATCAGGTATCATTATTAGTATTAGTATTATGCAGAAAAAACATGTGCCTGAAAAAAATTCTTGTCCTGGCAATGGCCACTGCAGGTCCAGCTATAGTGAGAAATGCATAAGATGTGCAGAGAAAATGTCCTTCCCTCTGTCATGCACTATTTCATAACAATATTTTGGAGCTTCAAACATGCAGCAGAGCCTCCCTTAATCCTGGTAGTAACTAAATACTAAGAAGAAACAGCTTCACCCTACAAGTTTCTACAGCTTGCGTATAAGACATTTGTCCTGTAGAGAGGGGACATTTATTTGACCAGTATGCCTTTATTACAAGCAGCAGATTCAGCTGAATAATTGCACTTTCTTCTTTTATAATTTTGGAATTAGTTCAAGTTAGGCTTTCCAGTCCCTCGTCATGCTGTGATTCATGCAAGTCTCCCAGCTCATTTAAAACTTAGTCCTGAGTTCAATCTATCTGCCAAATTAGTAACCTGGCAAACACTGGCACCTCAGCTGCTGTGCATGACCCTCTGCAGATCACTGATCTGATACATATGTAGCAGCTACAAGCTCATTTTATCATGCTAAAGCTCCCTTCATTCTGTCTTTCTGAGGTTAGAAACTGTAAAAATACATAAATACTGTAGTGATTCTTCATTGTTTCTTGAAGCTCTCAACTTTGCAGGCTTTTTCATATGTGGGATGCCGAGGTATCACTCACAGCTGTCCACTTATCACCAGCTGGTGCACATGATCTTCAGGTATGCTTCTCCCTTCCCCTTAAAATATGAGTGCTGAATTTGCTCTTCTGTGGTTTTAAAAGGTTTTTACTTTAACCATCAACAGATGCGGTGACTGGTCATGTAGTATCCACACTTTGGAGATAAACTCAGTAGGTGGCAGTGGCACGGAACAGATAATGCATATTATATATTGTCACTATCACATTTATCTACCAATAATCAGTTATCTGTAATTCATCAGTTTGCTGGTAACTAAAAATGTGCTGCCAGATAGCATTCTCTTTTTTTGGCTATGGAACAGTTTAAAGGGGATCACGAGGTTCATGTTTGGCATTGAGATACCGTAGTTTAGGAGAAAAATTGATGCAGTGTTAGCCAAAATGAATGCTACCCCTGCTTGTGTCTTTGTCTGCTGAATGGCACCACAACAGACACAGCAGCCATGGGGCATCAAGAAATAGCCACAATCTTTTTGTACATGCAGATATGTGCTACAGTGAGAATAAATATTTGTCATATCCTACAGGTCTTACTAGGCTGCAAATGAGAAGCAAATGAATCTAGTTTCAGGCAACAAAGAAATTAGTACTACAGCTAGTCTTTCCGTATATTTATGTACCACATCCCCATGTAATTTTTATGACAGTTTCCAGCATGTTCCCCCGAAAGATGAGAATGGGGGTCAATAAGTATTAAATATTAATATAGGAACTGGGAACTAATGTCTGACCTTATCACTAGTCTAAAATTGGATATTTAATAAACATCATGAGACAGGGAAATCTCTCCTAATAGCATCATGAATCTTTAAAGTGTGGCTTCCCCCTGCTCCATTTCCTGCAATGAGCTTTTGCCACTGCCTCTGCAAATATTTGTCTGAAAGCCTGAACTTCATGCCATTGCTCTTTAATCATTTTAATATTGTTTGTAGCACAGCTTTCAGTGCATTGTCTTCTTTAGGTCCTCTTTGTTGTCTCCTTATTTCTTCTTTTTCTTCTCTTCTCCAGTTCCATCTTTCCTTTTCCTCTAGGGCTGAGA
Source organism: Coccyzus lansbergi (assembly GCA_033558105.1). Classification (NCBI taxonomy): domain Eukaryota; kingdom Metazoa; phylum Chordata; class Aves; order Cuculiformes; family Coccyzidae; genus Coccyzus; species Coccyzus lansbergi. The sequence continues at coordinate 6,341 of JAUMJK010000710.1, forward strand.
AGATGTTGCTCATTGTCACTCATGCTATTTTTTTGTTTCCTGGTCAACCCTCAAGGAGCAAGCTGATATAGAGCTTGCTAACTGCTATGTGCTCTCCTTATTCACATCACTGTCTATTGAGTAGCTGTAGCTTGGTCCCCTATGTCCACTCTTTCAAGGGCAAACCAACCTTGGGCCGCCTACCTATGCAATGACCCTTCTGATATGCAACAAAGACTCTTTTGTAAAAAACATGTCTTAACTCGTTTGTCAGATGTTGGGCTCATAGTAGTGTGACAAAGGTTCACATGAGAGGTAAATATGTTGTAATACTAGTGCTAGACACAGCAGCTAGATCATCACCAGAAAAACGGCAGTTTCTGGGCCCTGGAGTGTGGCTGTCTGCACATCACACTAGAAGCAGGCATGGGTTGGCTGAGGCCATTTTGTGCTGTCTTAAGCAGTTCCTGGAAGGAGAGCGGAAACTAGCCCAAATAAGCTAGTTAACCCAAGGACTACTCAGTTGGGAAGAAACCCTATTACGAGGGCTGTATGTTCCCTGGCCCAGCTGAAGGGCATTTACACCAATGCACACAGCATGGGAAATAAGAAGGAGAAGTTGGAAGCTGTGGTAGGGCAAGGAGACTACAATGTCATTGCCATTGCGGAGACGTGGTGGGACGATTCGGATAACTGGAGTGTACCCATGGTGGGGTATAAATTCTTCAGGAAGGACAGAAGAGGAGGCAGGGTAGCTATCTATGTTAGAGAGGGCTTTGACACCCTTGAGCTGGATTACGGTCAGGAAGGGACTGAGTGCCTGTGGGTAAAAATCAGAGGAGCCTACAGGCAGGCCCATCCATAAGAAGGGGCACAAGGCGGATCCAGGGAACTACAGGCCTGTCAGTCTGACCTCAGTACCAGGTAAAGTCATGGAACAGGTGATCTTGAGTGCTATCATGAAGCACATGCAAGAGAACTGGGTGATCAGGCCCAGTCAACACGAGTTCATGAAAGGCAGGTCCTGCCAAACTAACCTGATCACCTTCTATGACCAAGTGACTAGACTGTTGGATGAGAGAAAGGCTGTGGATGTAGTCTTCTTGGACTTTATTAAAGCCTTTGATACAGTTTCTCACAGCATTCTGCTACGGAAACTGTCAGCCTCTGGCCTGGACAGGCGCACACTCTCCTGGGGTGGAAAACTGGTTGGATGGCAGGGCCCAGAGAGTGGTGGTAAATGGTGTTAAATGCAGCTGGAGGCCAGTTACAAGTGGGGTTCCCCAGGGCTCAGTGCTGGGTCCAGCCCTATTCAATGTCTTCATCAATGACCTGGATGAAGGCATAGAGTGCTCTCTTAGCAAGTTTGCAGACAACACAAAGGCAGGTGGAAGTGTCAATCTGCTGGAGGGTAGGGAGGCTCTGCAAAGGGATCTGAACAGGCTTGACCACTGGGCTGAGACCAATGGCATGAGGTTTAACATGGCCAAATGCTGAGTCCTGCACTATGCAGTGCTACAGACTAGGGGAAGTCTGGTTAGAAAGCTGCCTGGAGGAGAAAGACCTGGGGGTGTTGGTCGACAGCTGACTGAACATGAGGCAGCAGTGTGCCCAGGTGGCCAAGAAGGCCAATGGCATCCTGGCTTGTATCAGAAACAGTGTGACTAGCAGGTCCAGGGAAGTTATTCTCCCTCTGTATTCAGCACTGGTGAGACTGCTCCTTGAATCCTGTGTTCAGTTCTGGGGCCCCTCACCACAAGAAGGATGTTGAGGCTCTGGAGCGAGTCCAGAGAAGAGCAACAAAGCTGGTGAAGGGGCTGGAGAATAAGTCTTACAAGGAGTGACTGAGAGAGCTGATGTTGTTTATCCTGAAGAAGAGAGGCTGAGCAGAGACCTTATTACTCTCTACAACTACCTGAAAGGAGATTGTGGAGAGGAGGGAGCTGGCCTCTTCTTCCAAGTGCCAGTGGACAGGACAAGAGGGAATGGCCTCGAGCTCTACCAGGGGAGATTTAGGCTGGACATTAGGAAAAAGCTTTTCACAGAAAGGTTTATTGGGCCCTGGAACAGGCTGCTCAGGGAGGTGGTTGATTCACCTTCCCTAAGGCACGGGTGGATGGGGTCCTGAGGAGCATGGTTTAGTGTTTGATAGGAATGGTTGGACTCGATGATCTAGTGGGTCTCTTCCAACCTGGTGATTCTATGATTCTATGAAATACCCTGCACTCATTTTCCCTGTGACAGCCTTGATCTGGATGATAAGAGACTTTAATGACATGGAGGTAAGTCAGCCTGCCCAGCTAGCCTCTGTCTCTGAAGAGACTGTTCCTGGTATGTTTAATTTACTAGTACCACTGTAATCAGCATTCCCAACCTAAGATGCCCTTCAAATAGGAATGCACTTAGCTTTTGCAAAAATATTCTTTGCCCCCACTCTTGTTGGGGCATGTGCTAGCTTCTAAGTAATGGATTTGCCTCCAAGAAGGATGAACCAGAGATGAGCTTGTGCTCAAGTTCCCGCTTGGGACCATCACAGAGTACAGTGTGAGTCTTTCTATCATCTGCTTCCTTTGAATGTTCCTTCCACGTTACCTCTCTGATAACTTTCTGCATGTTTCATTACCAAGTTAGTCTTGAAGTAGAAGACACCTGGTGGTACTTGGTTTTAGTGAAGAACCATGGTTCCTCATGACAGGCTGTGACAGCAACGTTTTACTGCAAACCTATGTGAATGCCACATGGTAAGCATGTAACATGAGACATCCCAGATCAGGAGTGTGTGGTCCTTACTACATAGAAATTTAGAAATGACAACTGAATAAACTACTGATAAACTACTGGGAGTAGATCAACTGTTGGAGCTACTGTAATGGAGAATTTTGCCATAAATGGATGCTCTTGAGAGAACAACTGCCACCCAGAGGTATCTGGACAAGCTTGAGAAGTAGGGCCGTGTGAACTCCATGAGGTTCTAAAAGGCCAAGTGCAAGGTCCTGCACCTGTGTTGGGGCAACCCCCAGTGTCAGTGCAGGCGGGGGGACAAAGGGATTGAGAACAGATCTGCCAAGAAGGGTTTGGGGGTACCGGTGGATGAAAAACTGTACATGAAGAGGCAATGTGTGCTCACAGCACAGAAGGCTGACCACATCCTCAGCTGCATCAAAAGAAGCATGGCCAGCAGGTTAAGGGTGGTGAGCCCCTTGGCTCCACTGTGGCAAGACCCCACATGGAGTATTGTGTCCAGCACTGGAGCCCTCGGCACAAGAAAGACATGGATCTGAGCAGGTCCAGAGGAGAGCCACGAAGATGATCAGAGAGTTGGAACATATCTTTTATGAGGAAAGGCTGAGAGACTTGGGGTTGTTCAGCCTGGAGAAAACTCCATGGAGACCTTAGTGTAGCCTTTCAATACTTAAAAAGAGCCTATAAAAAAAGATGAAGACAGACTTTTCAGTAGAACTGTAGTGATGACAGGGCAAAGGGTAATGGTTTAAAACTGAAATAGGATAGATTCAGACTAGATATAAGGAAGAAATTTTTTACCATGAGAGCGTTAAGGCACCAGAACAGGTTTCCCAGAGAGGTAGTAGATGCCTCAGGCCTGGAAGCATTCAAGATCATGTTGGATGAGGCTCTGCACAACATGATCTAGTTGAAGATGTCTCTGGCCATTTCATGGGGGTTGGACTAGATGAGCTTTAAGTGTCCCTCCCAACCCAAACTATTCTATGTAATGAGAAATGTCATTGCATGAATAAGGTCTGTGACCAATTTGTAAGGTAATTTATAGCATTGCTCATGTAGAAATAGCTTGTTGAAACTATATTTTGATGACTTCTCTCCTGTACAAAACCCTGCACTTCAGTGATAAAACCTGGTATTTTCCACTAAAGCCTATTTAGTCCTGTTGTGGATTCAGTAATACTGATTTCCATTTTGTCTGGAAAATGCATGAATTCTCATTCTTTCCCCTAATGGCTGGCTTTACATGGTGAACAATGTGGGATAAGGAGCACCAGTATGTCTTATTCTAAGAGAACTTATTTGCCTTCTTTTAACTTCAATGATGAAAGCTTTTGCTAAAGGTTTTGCTGAAATCTTGGTAGGAAATAACTGCTTAGGTGTAGAATGACAGTGGAGGCTAAGAAGTAAATGCCTAGTGCTAAATGAAATGCTTGAGATGAGGATTAGTATGTGTGACTCATGTAAATAAATCCAGTCCAGCACATAATATGGGCTTGGCCATAGTTTTCAGGTTTCAAGTCATCTTCATAGCCTTGGGTTATTGGGGCAACAAATGGGAGCCCAGTTGCAGTCCGACTCGGCCAGTCTCTTTACTGTTTCTCTCAAAAATACCAGCTTCTGTAGTTGGGATTACTCAGCTCCCTGGATCACTTGCTTTTCTGAGGCCCTCTGTGTGGCTTCAGGTCGAAACACAATGGAGAAATACAGTACAAGGGAGAAGACAAGATCTGCTGTGCTCATTCCTGAGGTAGGAGTGTGCACTTGTATTTGTGTCAGCATTTGTTCTGGTGCTGGCTCAGTGCTGTCACTGCAGTTGCAGTGACACTGGAGCAGGACTGCACACAGGCCAACACCTCAACTGGTCACACACAGCTCAAAAGCCGTGTGGGAAAGCGATGGGAGAACCACTAAAACAAACACTAGGAGAGGATTATTGCTGTATAAAATATTTGTGGCTTATTTTAGCAGAGGAAGACCACAACTATAAAGTAGTTACATCTCAGGAAGGAAGCATGTCATGTGCGTGCAGATCTTTATGCACAAAGGCAAGCATCTCAGAGTGGGTAATGCATCCGTGTAAACAAATCCTTACAATCTAGGCTGGTGCAAGTCCACCTGGTCATCTATTTCAAAAATGCTCAGAAAGTAGTTCTAAAAATACCACATGCAGCTGTTGTGGGATGAATTGAAGCTAAAATTTCAATCACGTTCTTGTAAATGGACTCAACATCAGTGAGATGAGCACCAGTCCACTAAAAGAAAGGAAAGAAAGTCCCTTCTCTGCTCCTAAGCCTGAATAAAGACACATCAAAATAGAACTGTATATAAACCGTGGAGTTTGAGTAAAGGGAAGTGAGATCAGTAGCAGTTGTTAGGTATGAGTCATCCCTTCACAAGTTTTTGGACCACGGGAATGAGCAGCATGTTCCAAACAATATGCTTACTGGAGTAAAAATTCAGTCACCAGAACCTATTTACATCAAACAACATTATTGTGGCTACAGCTTCCAGGGGAAACCTGAGCTGAATCCATAACAGCACTTTTGATAGCAAATAGAAGTAAATAGAAAGTCTGGGAATAAAACTAATTTAATGAATATGGTTTATTTAAATATTTATAGAATAAATCTTGCTGCAGTATGCATTCAGGGTAACTGAAAGCAAAATCTGGCTCTCCTCTGCTTAAAATATGAGGTGGGTAATATTTAATTTAAACTAAAAATGCTTATAACTAGATGCTGTAAGGTTGCATTGCAATATCTAACTTCTGACTGGCTGGCTTCATTAGTAAGATCCAGAATGCAGAGTTAAGCATCTGAGCTTCCTTTGTGGTGTACCAGGAAAGGAGTAGAGGGATGCCAAAAGAAGAAGAGACTGCCTACTCATTTGGGGATTTTTTTTTGTCAGCTGCAATTTATTGTGAACTTGCAGCATCATTGTTCCTGTGTGTCACACAGGGCACATTTTGTTTCATTTAGCCTAAATTTAATCTATTATAAGCAGTCTTTTGCCTTATCTATATCAGCGTTTTAGTTGGGGAATGTGCTTTTGAAACAAATTGTTCAGTTGTCCCCACTTACTGCATGTGATGTAGCATCCTTGGAGTCTGTGAGCCATTAAGCCATGAAATGTGCTCTAGGAACAAGTCTGATGTGTTTGAACCATGAGTGCATGTTTAGTCCACTGGACCAGAGAAGAGCTCATCTTAAGTAACCCTCCTAAAAGGCACCTAATGTAGATGTCAAGTTTTCAGCATGAACTGTTTCACTCTGCTGATCTGCTCCTATTATGCTGCATTACTCATGATGTAGACAGAGCCCTTTTCTCAGGTCACTGCAGGCTGCTTGGACTGAAATCTGTTTCTGCTTCCCATTTACCATTGGCCTGCAGCTAGCTCTCACCTTCACCATCATTCAGCTGCCTCTGCAGAAATCGTGAAATACCCTTTCCTACCAGCCCCAATCTGTCTCTGTAAAGTGCAAATCAAACATTAGCAGATAGCTGAAAGGTAGTGAATAACAAGTCTCCTGGCTGTGGAAAAGAAGTGTGAATCAGCACTTTATTGATTGGTAAAAAAAAAAAAAATCTTAAAAAGTTTAATATGCGTCTGCTTCACTTCCCCTTAACTGCATAATCACTGACACTTTGAAGTCCCCCCAGCAGTCCATTAATACAGAAGTCCATGGGAGAGCAGATTTCTGACAAATCCTGACTACCTTATATCAGTACAGTCATGACTTTATTAGATACCTGTATACGATCAACAATAGCAATATGCTTCATAAACAAATGCCTCTATTTAGCTCAGAGAAATCAGAGTTACGATGGCTACTTGGGTCTCTAAGTGCTTCTATCACCCAACTCCGCATGTTGCTCCTCCTCTCTCTCTGGTCCAGATATCATTTTCTGCCTGGAGAAACACGCTCTGTGAGATGGAGCGGGAATGCCTTTTTAAAGAGCCCATCGTGTGGACGTGCGAGGCATGCATAAAGCAGATGGTGTCCTTAGCGCCTGTATGGGCGTGAAGAACCTGGTTTCCCAAACTCAGGCACTTCAGCACTAGATAGCTGCTGACTTGATCTCTACTGACTTGATCTGTCAAGGCAGAGCTGGGTGACAACATGCTCTGAAGCAGCAGTTTAGGTGTTTGTGACAGGATAAAGTAGGAAAGGAAATGGAAGCAACTCCTGAAATGGAGAATTTCCTGGCTCACGTGAAGCTATGAAGGTGGAGCAGATTACAATGAGTATAACTTTAGCACCTGAAGTTTCAAAACTGATAGAACCTCTCTGAACTCACTGCATGTAAAGAACAATGCAAAAGGAAGTATGGAATGATTAGTGTGCAGCAATACATACTTCTGCTTATTTCACAATGATTTTTCATTGTAAACTTTCTCCTGACTCCTGTTGGATCTGGCCCTTAGTTACCATTTACACAAATCATTAAAAGGGTATCTTATTGCTGTAATAGGGGTTATTTCAATCTGAATTTAAGTAGCCTTCTATAGACAAATGGCAGAGACCTCATTAAAAACAGTGGGTAGTCTGTGTAGGGTTTCTCCAAGTTAAATGGAAAGCGAAAAACAGCCTCTGAGGGCTGTGACAGCTAAAAAGAGGAGGAACTTACATAATACGTGGTATGAAAGAATATCAGGAACTAAAACTGGGTTTGATGGAATGAGCTGCAAATGCTGAGGAAAGCAGGTTGGCTATTTGAAGCATACTAGAGGCTGAAATCCAGGAAAAATAAGAAACAGTAACAGAGAAAACTGTCCCAAGACAGCTCTCCTGGAGGCAAAATTTGAGCAAGCAAAGCTGAGAGGAAAGGAAGCCTTGGAAAGTGTGAGCAACACAGCTACACACTGTTCCAGCTTGGTTTGGGGCACAGACATGCATGCACGTCCCTGTAAACAAACAGGACTGAACAACCAAGAATAACCTCACTCATATAACAATTTTCTCTTCCTGTTAGAAAAAAACCTACAGTGCCATTGAATATTGGCTTGCTGATACAAAATAGTCATATAACAGGAGTACGTTGGGAAGCTGGCTTCTGTTTTATCAGACGTATGTTGTATCTGACCTCTCTTACACGGGAATCCAGGTAGAGCTGGGACCCTAGCAGACATGTCTGGGAAGTCACCAACCCACCTCTAAGCAGCACCTTAGCTCTGGAACTGGTGGCTTTGTTCAATGTGGAGGAAGCAGCCATGCAGACAGGTCTGAGGCAGTTACATGATCAACAACTGTGAACTTCTTGTGTGGTTTCTCCTTAGTTCTGCTACCTTGCAAGCCAAGCTTGTGTTTCTGCAGGGCGTCATTGATCCAAATGAAAATCTCAGTTTTAAAGCCTTAGGGCAAACCCAACAGGGAAATTTCCCGTGACAACAATCCTTCCTGTAGCTCCTTGTAGATGACGTATTTCCCTGGGCAGGCGGGATGCTGGAGGTGTAGTCCTTCTAAACCTTACATTCAGCAAACAGTGGGAGACAAACACAGCATTTCCTATTGAAATTTGCGTCTCGTTGGGTTGGTTTGTTAGGGCGTGTGACATCTAACATATTTTACAACAGCCATTTACAACATCATGGTGGGAAGAGAAATATAATTTAAGAGTGAGCTTGCTGAATTTGTGCAGGGTCTTACATGACATGTTGCTACGATAGCAGAGGGCTGGCAAGTCAGCTTGTTTGTAGCACTCCTACGATCCTCCTGGTGCAGTGCCTTTGATGCTAAACTTTCTTATGGTCTACACAGTCTTGACCTTTAAGATCACTTGAAGGTCACTATTTTTAGATGCTGCAGTACACCTATTGCTCCTCTTGGTACAGCAGGAAGCTGAGCTCTCACTTTGGCATGGTTTCCTTATTTAGCTAGCAACAGGATACACTAACAATATGGTGTGGGCCCCAAGGGGCCCTTCCAGTGCATCACAGGAGAACCTCACACTGAAATAATTACAGAAAAGCTATAAGATACGGTCTGTCCTGAAGGTTACCTCAGTCCTGTGTACTGATAAGCAAAAAACTTTCCAGTGATCAACATACTGCTGATCACCTGCAACACCTGTAGCTCATGCCTCCTCTATGGTTATAAAACACTGTATGCTTTTCCTGGCTTAAAAACTCCAGCATTGATAACTGAGCTCCAAAACATTAATTCCCTGACAGGCGGCCACTAGACAGATTTGGTTGACACCAACCAGCTGGTTTCCCTAGATGACAAACACCATGTCAAGCTTACATAGGCTTTATACCATTTTGTTCTTCTGCATTTACCATACGCATGGAAGCCTGTGTCTTCCCAGCAGCTTCCCCCATTCTTCTTGTCCCCTGCCTAGCAGGGAAAGGCTTGCAAAGACTTACTTGCCTAGGATATGCAGCAGGTGCATAAATTCAGTGCTTCTTCATGCTTTACCAAAAGAGGCACCCTCTAGTTTGACCTGCCAGAGCACTACCAATGTGACTCATGATTCCTCAAAATATTCCTCATCAGTGGGAGGATTCCTTGGGAGTCCTTCCAATTTGAGTGTCACGTTATTGATCTGCAGATCTACCAAGATATTTACACTCAGAAAACATGAAGAAAATTAAAGCTTTGTCTAAAAATACAGGCACATATAGTCACATAGCTCAGGTAGTTTCAGGGGTGATTGTACAAATGCTGTGCTGGGTGATAGGTCTCTCAACAAGCCTCACCAAAATATATTTCAGTTTCAGATTTAGCAAAGTGGCACCATTCAGTTGTAATACAACGTGTTCTAAAGGAATAGCTCTGCCTGTTCACTTTTGGTATAACACTAATACAAACCTTGTGATTTGGCCACGAGTGGGTTACCGTGGGAAAATCACAACTGTTTCAAAAGAAAATTAAAGCCCGTGCCATGATATAATACCTTTCATTCACATAAATCAGGTTTAACCTGGGAAGTTTTACCTGTGTCTAGCCGAGGGTTGTCCTTCACAAGACCAGATGTTCGTTTTCCCACAGATATCTCAAAGGCAGCTATTTCCAGACCTTTCTTTCCTGTCAACGGTTGGTAGTTACACCCCTAAAAGCCAGACCCCACTCAGATATATGCCAGCTGGGTTAAACTCTTACAGTCAAACCTTGGCATGGTGATTTTACTCACATAGATATTGTAAGTCTAACAGGGAAGGGTGCTTAATAACAAGCTCACATCTTCTAGAATCAGGATGAGCTCTTACAGTAGTAGCACAACACAGTCCAAGAAGGGGGACAAATGAAATGGGGGTTGGAGAAGGAGAGAGGACACACACATTCACTTCTCTTTCTCAAAAATGAGATTTGACAAAACAGACCTGTCTAAGCATAGCTGATAGAGGTCTTGTTTTCTACAGGGTCCTCTGTGGATACCCACTGACCTTTCAGATTGTGTCCACAGGGACAATGATAGTGTTCACTGCTTCAAAAAGGTCTGTGGTGTGTGCAGCAATAAATCTTCTCTTTAAAACAAAAATGAAATCTGCTTAATGGTACATTTGTAGCAAAAAGTATGAGAGTTGCAAAGGATATAAAATGCTGTATTTAGTGACAGACAGTTGGAGGTCTTTGGGCAATGAAACTATCACATTTAGACTCTCATCCCTTAGGCAAATGGGCAGTTACATCAAGGCTGCAGACAAGTGGTGACAAGACCAGCTTTTGTCATGCAGGCCTGGAGGAAGAGTTCTTTCAGCAATGTTGCATCTCTGGCTTAGAGTAGAGAGAAGAAGGAGAGAGGAAATTCTGTCCATCCTACCAGAAAGTGGTAACACCATGCCTGTGACAACATTTGCTTCAAAAAGGGATAGAAAGCAAAGCCGTAGGGACATCTGAGGTGGTGGATACAATCCCATTACTGTCGGTGATCATTATGTCACAATTTTACCAGACAGAGATATGGGCTTAACCCAAAATCCACCGAAGTCACAAATTCTGATTGACTGCACTCTAGGACAATACTTTCTTCAGCAGTAATTTGCAACTTGCATATACCATGTAATGACTGAAGACAGAAAAAGGAACTGTGTTGCAGGTAATACTGAAATTCCAATTAATAAGTGATAGATAAGGAAGCTTAAAGTGCATTTTCACTGAAAAAGAAAAATCTTCACTCTCAGTTCTGTAGTTAGCCAGTATGAACAACAACAATGACACAGAGAACATATTGAATGTAAATGAAACATAACCAGCAGCAACATTTGAAATGACTTATAAAAATGGGAACAGGAAATACAGAAGGTCAAGGCAAAAGGGCTTAGTGCTCTCCTGGTGATGTATTGCTACCATGTAAAATGGAGTTTAGCCATGCAAAATGTCACACATACAACGAGAAGTCTTCTGTTGTATTGTCAGCTGAAACAAAAGCCTTACGTAGGCAGAAAGAATCTCTGTCAAAACAAATGCCTACAATATTACCTTTCTTTATGGACATCTTTAATGGCCATGCATTCCTAAACATAGACCAGGAGTATGTGTGTTATACAAGGAAAACTGCAGGGAAATGAAGCATCAGTCTGGCAAAGCTGCCATTCTGAAGGTATGAGAGAGAATATTCCTTCTCCTCCAGTAATTTTGGAGGTAACCCATTGGCTAAGTAATCTAGCTGGTAGTCCAGCTACCACGTCACCATCTGGGACAGTGAATGATCTTCACTGCTCAAGTCACTCACAGGCTAGAATGCTACTTGTGCTTTGATATCCACGGAGAGTGTAATCCTACAGCTTTGAAAGTCATTTATACCAACCTGATAGAAACGCTGCCTCGGTCTGTTCAGAGGCTTTATGTAGGTCAGCTCCAGATCTTACAGCTTTATTTAGAGGTGAACAGGAGGACTCTCATCAGTAGTTACTTAGCACTGTTGCTGTCATCTGCATCTCCTGCCTTAGCACCTTTGAAACAATCCAACAAAAGCACTGTGGATGTTGGGAGAAAAAAAATATTTGAGGCTCTCCTTGCCACCTTGACACTGGGGAAACCCTCTCTCCTTTCTGTTCACGCAAAGCCTTATTTTATACACAGCTATGACAATTGTGAAAATACATTGCAGGAATTCTGGAAAGAAAGTCCAAAGAAAATAGTAATTTTGGGGCTGTACTGCCTGCTCCCCTGGGGTGGGCATAGAACCCACTTCCAGCTCTGCAGCTCTGGCCAAGCTGTGTGGGAACCTGCTCTGTGGCCACTCTTCCCTCTCTTCACTGGCAGCAGGATCTGAGGGCTCTTGCCTCTCTCTCCAAGGTGTAACTCTCACTTCTGAAATGTTAACTGAAATAAAATGTTAAAATGGAGTGGAAGGAAATGCAGGTCAACCAAAAGCAGCTGAATCTGAAAACTTATAAAATCCAAGAAGCACGGAAAATAGAAGCACTGGATAATAGTCTATTTTCAAAATATTCTGACACATTCAATAAATATCAGCTGCACAATGAAGTGCTATGTATTTGCAGCCAGACTTGGAAATGAAGTAAAATCTAATTGTTATTACTCTAGAAAGGGGAGTTCTACCGACATCCTCCCTTTGACTTACCACAAGGAGTGAAAAATGGAAAAATAACTGAAGACTGCCCAGGAAACCCTCCAGACACAGTACAAGCAAAACCTATTATTTGGGCACAGTCTTTCAACTGATATTTAATCTAATATTTTGTAAACTGTCACCAACAAAATATGCATCTTAGCTCTGAGAATCAAAGATCAAGAATAACCTTGGAACAATAATGTCATGATAAATAGAGTAAAAATGAACAATAAATCACAATGGATTATCAGCAAGAATAATCTGTGGCACCTAGTGATTATCAAATTATTTAAAGTGCTGTGAATCAATTACCTTCTACAGTATTTCCGATTATCGCAGTAAGTGGCCAGCTCTATTGATTCAAGATATGTCTATAATGTTGGGATGTAAAAAAAAGTCTTTTCACCCCTTGGGAATGAAAATTCTGTTAATGCATTACTAGCAAATATTAGTGTGGAATATGGGACAAAGCAACAAGAACACTGACAATGGCAGGGCCAGGGTTACTACAACAGTTACGTTGAACTACAATGCTGAGGAATATGCTGACCATGCTGCTTGATTTATTTCCTGCTGTTCTCTGAGCTTTAGTCTTAGACTTGCTATTGTCTTTAGTTGAATGATTTTAAATTGTTCTCTCTCAGGTAGAAATTTCAGAAGAGAATCTCTGGACTCCTGTACTTGTGAAATGTTAACCTGTGCTAAAAAGATGAGTACTACCTTAAAAAATTTCCTATAAGCAACTCTTTGCCAGAAAGGGAAAAAAATAATGCAAAGGATGGTTTACTATCGCCTATGAAAAATTTACCAAGATTCCTGATTGCATGAGAGTTATAGCTAGCAGCTAAAAGGATAAAAAAAAGAATGATTTATGCTACCCAGGTTAAGCACAAAGAGATGAATATTCATGTGCTCACTTGGTTAGTTCTTCTTCAGTACAATATCTGCCATAATGAATGGGAAGAGTCTGCAAAGAACTTGCAGCACTCTGAAAAATGCAGCAAGACTTTCCTTAAGTGTGGGTCTGCCAGTCACATTTTTCTCATTGTTATGGTACCGATAGGGACGTGGACAAACAATGCACCTTGTAGATGTGTGAGGATGAAAAACTCTGTAATTCTTGAGGTTATATTAGTCAAAAAAGCACTCTGATTGGTGCAAATTATTTTGTTTGGAAAACTAGTAGCAGCTATGCTAATGAGCTTTGATTAAACCTTGCTTATAAGAAATGGACTCGCTAGCCTACATAAAGTAATAGTATTAGCTGAGTAAACTTTTTTAAATGTAGAAGTCAAAGTGAGGTCTGAATAAAACCAGAGGCTCAGCATACCTCCTGAAGCAGACCTGTGAGGTAGGGCTGAAGACAATTTAGCCTGAATCTCTTCAAACTTATTTACAGTAGTGCTGCTGTTTCCTCTCCCTCAGCTCAAACTCTACGGCAACCTGGGTGCTGTGATATCAGGCCAGCCTGGGATACTGCTTAAGAAGAGTATTTCCAGTGAACAAAGCATGCATATAGCCAGTGCTATGGTTTCAAGCTGACTCGCATTGATTCATCATTTATAACAGTAAGGGAACAATGTATGTCTCTGTAAAGTCCCTGGTCCAGCATCCACTTCACAGGCATCAGGACTAAGGCTGGGGAGTTTCATAATGATGATAGGAACCTACAAACAAAGAGGCAGGATGTAAAGCTTGGGTTCACATACCCTTTATGAAGCACATGCACTCATGAGCACATTAGTGCATCCTTACATCGGAGCTATGTTTCTCAAGGGATGTTGTATGTGGGCCCAGCTTAGACTCAAACAGAGAGTGTGGAATTCATCCTCTTCTCTTCACTCACGTAAAAGAAAATACACTGAACATGCATTTAAGCTGCTGGACCACAGATTAGCAGCTGGAAAAGTCTGACTAAAACACAAATTGGCAAGGTTTAATAAAGCCGTAGTTGTGCCCATCTGCTGCAGCACTTCAGGCAGCTGGCAATCTCAAAGTCAAAGCCGTTAAAATATTGCACAAACAGAAGATAAAACTTATATGGGCAAATACAGTTAAATCATTGTGCCAAGACCAAAGCCTTTGCAAATGCAGACTACTGAGAGGATTTATGCAGCTTTAGAAAACTGGAAGTGCTGGGGAGGTTCTCATGCCACATACAGCTCAAATGTAACTAGATCTCTTGTTGCATGTAAGCCCTGTGGCCTAGCAAGTCAACCTTTAAATTACATCCCGCATCAAAACCAGTCTTTCTAAAACTTGAATACACTATGACTTAACAAGGTATGGACTGCAGCTTACCTTTTATTTAACCTCTGTCTCTGATTTCTGCAGGGTACCTGCTGCTCTGGATTCTTCCTTTTCAAATCCTCTCTGTCCAGAAGCATCAGCTTTGAAATGGAGCACATGTTGACAGGAAGAGAAAAGCAGACAGAAATGCACTTGACAGCATGTAGAACTAGAAATTAACAGATCTGCCTGCAACAGATCATGGTGAAGCTTCAGCTGTGATGACACATTACCTTTGGGGTGAAACCACATAAAACCAAGTTGCTGAGAAAGCTGAGCAGCTGGCACTGATTAAGACTACATTTCTATTACACTCTGCAGACCCCAAACTACCTATTAATTTACATACTTACAGCCACAAAAACGTCAGTGTTGACTTACATAAGTTATCTTGTAGTATAGTTGAATAGAGAAACTGGTATTAGCTGTACTAGTGAAACAGCACTTTTCATAATTTCAGCTGCATCTTTACTAATCCTGACCAGAGGAGCTAAGGGCTTTTGTTCTCAAAGAAATAATACTGTGGTAGAAACAAAAATATGCCCAAGGAAAGGGTGTTATTAAGAAGGAAAATGTTTAGAGTAGAGATACTGCTGACGAAAGAGGGGGACGATTCAGGCAAGGGAGAAGGGATAGAAAGGAGTAGTGTTCTTATGTTTCTTTAACAATCTCTTCTGAGATGTCCAGACCCTCATTTGGGAAGCCATTTACCCTCACTCAGGTATCTTTGATGTTTCATCCTGTGTCAGACTTCAGCACAGTACTTCCCAAACCTCTCAGGTAAAAGCTGGCTCAACTTTGATGGAAGAAATGGGCCACAGTGTCTGAGGTGGAAACATGATCCTGCTGAATGTATTTATTGGGGACTGAGAATACAGAGGGGTATTCTTATATATATATTCTTATTCTTACTTATTCCTAGGGTGTCAACTGTCTTAAGAAACCTTAAAGCTGTTATTAACAACTCTGTAAGCAAAGAAAAGGCAGCTAGAATGGATAACGCAACATATTTACTAGCACTTTCATTTGAACAAAATCTCATATAATTTCTTCCAAGTGGCAAAAAATATTTAAACCTCCTTTGGCATGGCCTTTAGGGTGGTTAACAATGGGAACAAGCATTCCTTTCGGCTACACAAGGAGGAAGAAAGTAAAAACCATCGAAGGCTCCACTGCTGTAGCTGACATGCAACTGGATTTCCATGAAGAAAAAACATACCAAGAAGGGACAGATTTTTTTAGCTTTGTTGTTGCCAGAGGATGGATTTCAGGCAGTGGCTCTGGCAGGTACCAGCTGGCTGTCTCCCCTTTTATCCTGGACTCCGCTCCAGGTGTGCCAAGGTGGTGCGGGGCTGGCTGAGCTTTGGTATGGACACTTCCCTGCAAGAGTAGGGCATGAGGGTTAGCAGGAGGCAAGCCAAAGAAATGAAGGGTGAGCAGATGGTGGAGAAGATACCAACTCATGGGGTCATAACGGTAGCGGTCTTGGAGCTGAAGTACTGGGGTAATATTTAAGGGAGAGAGGGATTATTCTAAAGCACAAAGTTGCTTGTTCTTCCAGTTATTTCAAGTGCTATAATAAAAGCAATTACTTTGTACAGAGCTTTGCAAACTGTCAGGTCTAAGGTGAAAGAAAGAGTAAACCAGGAACTGGAGCAACACAGCCTAGTGTGTGCACGTTTTTCTCCACCTCACACCCTCCCTGCCTTATATCTTCCCATTTACTTTATGTATGCATTTGAAATTACTGCATCTCTCCCTCTGCTCTCTGCTTCCTTCTCTCCCAGCAGGGCTCTCCTTCCCCTTCTCTGCCTGTCCGCACCAAACCTGTCAGGGCTGGGATGGGGTCCCCCACTCCCCAGCCCTACTGTCCCCACCCCTGGGTCTAGGGGGAAGGCCATGAGTCGGCTGTGGAAATTCTACGTTCTGATGGTTTTCCTGGTAAGGGTGGATTAGTTAGCTCACTAAATACCTTCTTATCTCTGACAGGCAAAATTAGGGAGTCACCTTTCCTGGAAGCATTTCAAAGCAAAATAGTTTAGTTCAGCTTTCTTCTTGTTTCTCTTTCACACAAAGCCCAGCATTTTAAAATGCTGTTTGTTTCAAGCTTTAAAGCTCCCTAGGCTAAATGGAGCTGACCCGCAGGTTACTAAGAACTCGATTAATGCCTGTCTCCGAACCTGATGTGAGGAAAGGGGCTTTGGATTCTTCGATCATAGGGTGGTTCATGCACCCCCTGACATGGTTGCTAAGGTTGGGGTATGTGGGGCTAAGGCCCTTGCTAAGAACATAGCTAAGCTCATAAATCGAGCTTTAAACTAGATGTGAAGGGGGAGGGTATTGAGTCAAGGCTAGGCAAGTGTGTGCCTGGATGTGGGGCACTAGAGTTTAGGAGAGGGTGTGCTGGTGAGGGCCACCAGCACATCACCGCACAGGAAGTGGGGGAGAATGCACCCTGGAGCAGCAAAGGAGATGCAGGTATACTGGTGCCAGCTACTCCAGTTAACAGGCAATTGGGAGCAAGCACTGTCCCCTCTAAGAGGGCTGAAGGCTCGGCTACTCAGCTGAAGTGCATTTACACCAATGCACGCAACATGGGGAATAAGATGGAAGAACTGGAAGCCATTGTAGAGCAAGGAGCCTATGATGTTGTTGCCATCACGGAAACGTGGTGGGATGACTCATATAACTGGAGTACAGCTTTGGTGGGGTATAAACTCTTCAGGAGGCATAGGAAGGGTAGGAGAGGAGGTGGAGTAGCCCTCTTTGTAAGGGAGGACTTGGGCACCTCTGAGATGGATTGTGGTGATGAGGAGATTGAGTGCCTGTGGGTTAAAATCAGAGGAGTCCATAAGAAGCAAGATTTTGTGATGGGAGTCTGTTACAGGCCACCCAGCCAAGGAGAAGCAGCTGATGAGCTCTTCTTTAAACAGCTGGGGACAATCTCCAAGTCAGTGCCTCTTGTCCTTGTGGGAGACTTCAATCTCCCTGATATCTGCTGGGAGTACAATAGAGCAGAAAGGAAGCAGTCCAGGAGGCTTCTGGAGTGCATGGAAGACAACTTCCTTGCACAGCTGGTTAATGAACCAATGAGGGAAGGTGCCCTCCTGGACTTGCTGTTTGCAAACGGACAAGGCCTTGTGGGGGATGTGGCAGTAGGGGGATGCCTAGGACTAAGTGATCACGAGATGATAGGGTTTTCTGTTCTAGGCGAACTGAAGAGGGTGCTAAGCAGGACAGTTGCATTAAATTTCCAGAGGGCAGACTTTGAACTCTTCAGAAGGCTGGTTGGCAAAGTCTCCTGGGAGACAGTACTTGAGGGCAAGGGAGCCCTCGAGGGCTGGGAGCTCTTCAAAAAGGAGATCCTAGCAGCTCAGGAGAAAGCCATCCCCGTGTTCCGGAAAAAAGGCCGGCAGGGAAAAAAACCAGCTTGGTTGAGTAGAGAAATCTTAAGTGACATTAGGAAGAAAAGAAGTGTTTATAGGCTCTGGAAGAGCCTGGAGGTGTTTAAGGCATGGGTGGACGAGGTGCTGAGGGACATGGTTTAGTGTTTGATAGGAATGGTTGGACTCAATGATCCGATGGGTCTCTTCCAACCTCGTTGTTCTATGATGATTCTATGATTCTAAGGTGGAATAATTCAGTATTAAGAAATAAAATAGTCCTTAGAATCCTAAGATTATAGTATTGAATTGACAATTATTTTTTAATGAAACCAGGCAACCAAGACCTTTGTCTGTCACTTGTATTTTACAACTATTTTTTCCTCCTCTTTGCAGAACACTTAAATTTATGAAGGTTAGTACTGATGTACTAACCTCCCCATCTCCCCCATCTCTCCCCATCTCCCCATCTCTCCCCCATCTCCCCTACCTCCCCATCTCCCCATTACCCCCCAATCTCCCTGCATCTCCCCATCTCCTTCATCACCCCATCTCCCCATCTCCCTATCACCCCATGTCCCCCCACTACCCCCATCTCCCCATCTCCTCCCATCTCTCCCCATCTCCTCCCATCTCTCCCCATCTCCCCCCAATCTCCCCATCTACCTCATCACTCCCGACTCCTCCATCTCTCCCCATCACCCCCGACTCCCCCATCTCCCCCATCACCCCATCAGCCCCCAATCTCCCCATCTCTCCCCCATCTCCCCATGGATTGGACTCCGTGGTCTGGTGGGTCTCTTCCAGCCTGGTGATTCTGTGGTTCTCTGGTTCTAAGCTTCAGGGCTCTCTTGGAGACTCCTCCCTCCCCAGGTGTTGCTGCTTTGCCCTCTCCAAGGGATCCCTTTTTCTTCCCAGGGGTACCAACAGCCTCTAGCTGTGCCTGGCTGGGCTGTGGGCAAGGAATGCATCTCCTGGCATCACTGCTGCCCTGGCATCACCGGTGAGTCCCCATGGCACACCCTGCATCCCACAGGAGCGTGGCGGCAGTGGGGGGAAGAAAGGCTGGGGGGCCTGGTGGCCCCCCAGCCAGGTAGGCAGGTAGGGATGATTCGGAGGGTTGGTGGCTGCTCCAATCTCACCTCTCAGCAGGGCTGACCCCTCTGTGTGCCCTCAGGCTGTGAGGAGTTATCATTCTGGGGTGGGAGATGGGTCAGTGGTGGGACAGAAGCCCTTTGGATTAGGGCTCCTTGCTTGGTGAACTGGGGGTCCCCATTGTGTGCCTGCTGAGGGACATGGGTTAGTGACTGACAGGGATGGCTGGACTTGATGATCCAGGGGGTCTCTTCCAACCTGCTGATTCTATGATTCTAAAGTAGTTTGTGTTACTATTTGGTATATCTTGTGGTCAATGACACCAATTCTGCTTTAGCATTTTGGAACACAACAAAATGATTTCCTCCTTTCTTCCTGTGCTACCACATGTGTTATGCAGGGTACATAATCATCCTTTTGGTTTCTTTCACCTATTTTACAAAATAAGAAGTTGTATCCATGCAATGCAAACAATTTAACTTGAATTTAACTTAGCAAATTAAATACGCAATTAAAGAAAAACTATTTAACTGGAACCAACTGCTATAATTTTAAGAATTTTCCCAGTAAACATTTTGAGGAAATGATGGTGACTAGAACCAGAGGTGATTTAGTTTATTTTTCCAAAAAGTGATGAGCCTTGCTGAGTCAGTAGCGTGCAGGACTGAGCTAAAAATGCTAAAAATACTCTCCAAATAAGGCTTGATGAAAAAGCTTAGAATATCATTCCCTAAAAAAACCCAGACAATATTATTCCCTATAACAGCAAAGCTATTGAGTTTATTGTTTTTGAAAATTATTCAGTACTTAGAAGTACAATTGGATGAGTTATATCATGGATTGTAACAAAAATTTAAATTATAAGCTTGATTTAATTATTTCAAGAAAAATGCTTCTTATTGTTATTATTTTGAATAGATTCCTCTGTCAGAAAAGTGTAATGTCATTTTCGAACAGGATCGGTGAATGCCTTAGTTTTAAGTTCGAATGAACTACGGGTGAACCCTCAAACCCATTGGTCCTGAAACCAACACGTAAATTTTGCAGGATAAAAGGACATACCGGCTCTTTATCTGACTATAGAATTTAATTTTTTTTAACTCTAGTGTCTGAGTTCCCATTTTCAGTCTTTCTCAAACATGAAGAATTCTTTACAATTTTATTGTAAAGCAAAGGTTTAAATTCTTCACAACCAAACGATTCCTGAAAGCTGAGATTTAATGAAAGCACAAGATGTTGGATCTCACTCATTCTATATTATTTTAAAAATGCAAACCAAATTCTGTTGGTTTGAAAGAATTGCTTAAAGCAAGAAGTATCTATATCTACATCTGTTCTTTTGGAAAAAAAAAAAAACAAAAAACACAACACCAAAAACCAAACAGTGGACCTGGAAACATCCCAGCCTTCTCAGACAACACTGATATTCTTCTCATGAAGCTATCAACTTGAGGTTGTTCCAAAGTCTGGGGGCTTGTGGGGTAGGCTTCATCAGGTTCTTTGTTTCTCTGCTGCTGTGTTTTGGTTATAAATTGTGATTTCTAAGTGTGGTATTGCTAACCTCGGAACACTCACTGTTTTCTGTTATTTTGATACTTCATATATAAACTTAATCTCAAAATTAGGTTAAAGAGTAGTCCTTCATACAATGACAGTCTTCGTAAGAGCTCTTTTATTTATTTGTTTGTCTGTTAGCTTGATGAGCGGTCTTTATCCAGAATAGCCAAGCCCTCTTCTGTTGTAGTTAGACAGCATATTTGGAGCAAAAGGAAAATATATAGTGGTTTGTTTTTTCAGGAGGAAATGTTTGATTTCACATAACAGATTATATTTTTGAAAAGGAACAGGGCCAAAAATAGATTCTGAGCCAAATCCTGCCTTTAGCAGAATTGTATCTTGCAATCTTAAGCTCTGCCAGCGCTGTGCTAGGGAGTGAGTCCTGGAGAAACCGCAGAGGCTGCGGTGGAGCTGTGTTACATCTCTGCAGGACCGGAAGGGTAGATAATAGCCTTCCTCTGACAGCTAGGAAAGCTGGCCTTTAGTCTTCTTGTCTGCTGGCTCCAACCTCTGCTAGCGCTGAGGGGAGAAGCTGGGGAATGGATTCTGCACGTGGCCTCCTGTGGCAGAGAGCCTCTCAGGACATGTTGCAAAACAGCTGGGCACAGCTGTGCAGAACAGGGAGAGTGACTGCATCGGTAACAATAGAGAGATACCAGTCTGATAAAATACCCTGTACTTTTGAACAGTCAACTTGACCTGCGGATGGTAAGTTAATGCTTCTCTTCTCCAGTGTTGGCTCCTGTAGGTGGTTTGAATACTTCATCCTGTTCTTGGGATCATAGAATCACCAGGTTGGAAGAGACCCACCAGATCATAGAGTCCAACCATTCCTATCAAACACTAAATCATGCTCCTCAGCACCTCATCCACCCGTGCCTTAAACACTTCCTGGGAAGGTGAATCAAGCACCTCCCTGGGCAGCCTCTGCCAGTGCCCAGTGACCCTTTCTGTGAATTTTTTTTTCCTGATGTCTAGCCTAAATCTCCCTGGTGGAGCTTGAGGCCATTCCCTCTTGTCCTGTCCCCTGTCACTTGGGAGAAGAGGCCAGTTCCATCCTCTCCACAACCTCCTTTCAGGTAGTTATAGAGAGCAATGAGGTCTCCTCTCAGCCTCCTCTTCTCCAGGCTAAACAACCCCAGTTCTCCCAGTCACTCCTCAGAAGACTTGTTCTCCAGCCCCTTCACCAGCTTTGTAGCTCTTCTCTGGACTCGCTCCAGAGCCTCAACATTCTTCTTGTGGTGAGGGGCCCACAACTGAACACAATATTCAAGGAGCGGCCTCACCAGTGCTGAGTACAGAGGGAGAATAACCTTCCTGGACCTACTGGTCACACCATTTCTGATCCAAGCCAGGATCCCATTGGCCTTCTTGGCCACCTGGGCACACTGCTGGCTCATGTTCAGTTGGCTGTCGACCAACACCCCCAGGTCCTTCTCCAGGCAGCTTTCTAGACAGACTTCTCCTAGACTGTAGCACTGCATAGGGTTGTTTTGCCCCAAATGCATCACCTGGTATTTGGCTGTGTTAAACCTCATGCCATTGGTCTCAGCCCAGTGGTCCAGCCTTTTTTAGATCCCTTAGCAGAGTCTCCCTACCCTCCAGCAGATCGACGCTTCCACCCAGCTTAGTGTCACTCACAAACTTGCTAAGGGTGCACTCAATGCCTTCATCCAGGTCATTGATGAAGACATTGAACAGGACTGGACCCAGCACTGAGCCCTGGGGAATACCAGGAACAAGAAGGAGATACCTAAATGAACCAAGGGCCTGAAACAAGAAACAACTGGCTATCAGTTGTCTGATAATTTAGTCTCGGTATCAAGATTTTGTACATTAAGGTCCCATCCTTGCTTGGGGCACCACTGCAATGCAGATACATGTAACTAAGCTGGTGCTGCAGTGAGTAGCACACTAGATTCCCGCTCCCAGGAATAGAGTAGCAGTATTCTGCAAAACAAACAAGCACTAGTCTTGGAAATGGCATAAATTTACTAAATAGTTGGAAAATCTTAAAGATTTTAATTGCATTTAGAGTAATTCTTCACCTCTTTTTAAAGAGATAGACAAAATAACTTTTATGTATTACAATGAAAATGTCCCATCTCTACTTTCCTTCCTTGTCAACTCCGAGTCTCAGTGAGCACAGAAGTAACGGGGGGAGGGAAGTCTGCAGACCATTATGGTGAATAGTCTTCTCTCTTCCAGAAAAAACAAACCACAAATAAAGAATTTAAATTACTGGGAGTCGTAGCTGTGTATTTTGGCAAGTTGGGAAATTTCAGTCAATTATTAGATGAAAAGGAGAAGAGAAATAAAACAATTCCCAGTGTTTGCATTTACTATGCATTTCCACAATTCAGCTCTTCCCCTTTTTGGGTGGATTGAGATGAGGGGAGAGCATTTCATGTTGTTAAGGCCGGGTATCCTAAAAGGGGAAATTGATGGCACTGCACAATATGCCAGCAGGTAGTTTTCAGCAGCTCAATGGTGTGGAGCAACAGCCACTGTTCAGGGTGTTCGTGCTCAAGGCCTGCAACTCCATCATTTTAAAGGTTTCATCTTTTGATCCTCATCTCCATCCCTTCATTACAAAAAGCAAAACACTGAACAACTGCTTATACCTAAGCAAGAATGTAAAACCAGGAAAAATACAGAAATACTGTATCAAATACTTCCCTGGTCTGCAGCCATTTGTAGCTTGGAACTAACTTAGGTATCAGGAATGATCTTCCTTAAACAATATTTGATGGCTTTTTCTTCCTTTTTGTCAGTTGCTGCTTGAACTTACAGGAACTTCACAGGTTCCTAATGTCTTACGACAACAAACTTCACCGTTTAATGCTGTATGGTGCTAAGAATAAATGTCCATTTTTTGAATTGTTTTGTTTTGTGCCTCCAGATTTGTTTGTTTGTTTTGTAAGAGAACGTGGCTTCTGCTTTTATTTCCTGCATCACCCATGATTTTATCAACCTTTGCTCTAACCCCACTGCCCTGTTAATTTCTCTTCCCTGAGGAACGGATGACCTGGAAAATAGAAGTGTATGAAATCCTTCAAGGTACATTTAACAGAACATGCAGTGAACAAAGTAGCTCCTCAAAAAAGCAAAATCAACAGCCTTAGTCTGTGCTACAGAATCTTCTTCCTGAAAGGAATGTCTTTGTGCAGGACAACAGTCAAATGTGAGTCCTAAAAGCAAGACCTTGACCTTCTGCCAGTCTAGTTAAATCAGCATTACAAGCATTATAAATCCTAGACTGGTACAAAGATTTTGAACAACTACACATAGTTGCATTACCAAGACTACTTTAACAACAATTTTAAATTTTGGAGAAATATTACTTTCAAAATAAAGAAACTATTTCAGGAAAGTATTTTTAATATTTGCAGCTAGTGTTTTTCCTATTTGGCTCTTCTTTATTCAGTATTAATTGTACTATATTTCTCAACAAACTGTAGCTGCCTTCCAGTTCTGAGGGGCTCTGATTTGCAGCTATATTTACCATAAACAAGAATTCGAAGGTGTTGGGAGGGTCTGATGCTATCACGCAATGACTCCACTGCCCCACCTGCAGGCTTGGGGATTTGCATGGGCCAGACACTTACATTTCAGAGGCAGAGGGATGTTCAAATAGTGTACATGTCCTGACATCAGTGGAACTGAAGCCTTGGTAAGAGATTATATTGCTGTTCAGTTTGGGAATAATTTTACATCATAGAAAGCGAAAACATTTCTCTGGCACCTATCAACCACAATATTTGGTTTGACTGGAAGTGTTTCCCCACATCACTTTACACTCACAGGCTATTCTGGTTGCATCTGCAGATGTCTAGGATCTCTTGAAAATGACTCACAGGTGCATTGCAAGACAAAAACCAGCCCTTGCTTCCCTGCAACAGGATTTCCCCATGGGACCCCAGAACGAAATCGCACTTTATCTTAGACATAGCTGAGAAGCTTAAGGACAGAAAGGAGGATGGGCCAGCTGGGAAACACTAAGCAAATCAGCCTGAGAATAATCTACTCAAATGGCCTTGAAATGTGTTTACAGACAAAAGAACTGTGAATTGTGCTATTTGGCTGTGCTGGGAATTACTGAAGGAAATCAGTGTAGGAAGACTGTGTTAGTGTATTACCTCCACAGATCTTAGGAATTCATTTTGCTTTCTGTTAAAATATTATTGTGCTAAGAAATTTTTGATAGTAGAGCCTTTCCTAGGTAGCATTAAATTTACTGCTGGCCTTATTTTGGTAACAAGCAAAGTACAAGTAAGGAGCACGTTGCAAAGCAAAGTGACAAACCCCTCTGGCTCTGCAGCTGCCTGTAAAACAGGACTAATGATCAGACAAGGAATCTGATCATAGCCACAGGGGAGATAAAATGGTATTTCAGATTCAAAGAGGGCTCCAGCAAGGCACTCTCATTGCTGATCAGATCTTCCTTTTTGCTAGGTTGGGAGAGATGCCTGAGCTGCCCTTGGCTGAGCATGCTGGTAGGAGGCAGTGATGTGATGAGCACTGGCACATGGTTCAGAATATGGTGTCCAATAGTTAAAAAAACTTGTAGAGTATAAACATATAGCACTCGTTTGCCCCCCTTTGTAAGTAGTTCTTACTCAGATGATCTCTTAGACTTCTCTTGCTTATCTTGCTAATTAGATTTCTAGTCCCATAGCCTCAGAATCAATGTAGCCTTTGCCAAGAATCAATAAAATGCAAAGCAGCAGGCAGTCAGTATGCAGCCCATTAAATACCAGATGCTAGTGCCAGGGTGCTTTCCTGTATCAGCATACCAAGAAACCTGAGAGGAATATCTGAAAAGGACTCCCTACCCCTAGGGTCTTACATATCTGTGCAGTGTCCTTGGAACATGGCTTTCCAGAATTGGATGTGACATGATTTTTAGCATTGTTACTACGGAAACTAAGCAACCTGGAATAAGCCAACCCTTGTTATCCCTCATACCTACATGGCTCCAGGCACAAGAGAACCCTGGCAATCTGAAAGAGAAAGTCCCCAGTGCAACTGTGAACCCTCTCCCAAACTTCCACTATCTCAGCGTAAATCGCTTCTATCCATTAATATAAATCTCTCTTTCCACAATGTACATGTTATCGGTATTTGCATATTTACTGCTCTTTGCTCTTTTAGTAAGTGCCCTTTTTGGGATACAGAAGTTGCATTTTGTTTAAGTATAGGATTATTTTTGTAAACACTCTGGGTTTCGCACACAGGATTCACAAAGCAATTGCAGAATAGTCTTTGTACAGATTGTGAACCTACCTTGGCCTCGTACTCCAGTGTTCAGTGTTTCATGGAGCACCAAAAGCACAGCAGGCCCTGCCAGTTGTTCATAGCACAGCCACGTGGGATGCACCATGGGATGTATGCATCCCATATAATGTGTCCCACATAGTCATATTTTTAGAAAGGACATGAAGACCTCTGGAAGTTCACTGAGCCTTCATGTCCCAGCTGTGGCAAAGCTCTCTCCTTTGCCTTCCCATGTGCTGTGCAGGATGCAGCACACTAATATGATTTAAATCAGGTATTGCTCTTTTGCCTTCATCTTTCTGCTAATAACTACCATGTATGGCTCATTTTCCCAACCACTTTCAGGCTTAGCTTCAGAGAGTAGAATTAAACAAGTTTTGCTCTGTGGGGCAGTTGAAGGCTTCCTTGTTTTATGGAGAAGAGGATGAAGTGCCTCAGGGTAAGAGCAGGGAGGTTGATTCTGTTAACGTGCATCAGACAGAAGAGGTTACAGTGCTTTAGTTTCCCACACAACAAGGACTGGCCCATGTGTTGGAGATTCACATAACCCTGTGCTCACGAATCTACATCTGCCTGCTGCCTGTAACATTCCTTCTCCCTTGAAGAAAACACCTGAGAGCTGCTGAGATGCAAGCAATGTGATTTACTGCCCTAACACCGTGACAGTATGAAGGGCGGCCATGCCCATAGCTGTCGGCTGTCAGTTTGAAAATGCCCTCACCTACCTGAGCTGGGGTGGAGAGGGAAGAGCCCTTCACTTCATCCCACAGACTGAAGTTATCTGTGTCATGTATGACACTGAGACTCACCAAGCAATTCTGTGGCAAGCAGGGCTCTGCACAACAGAGATTATCACCACACTGAGCATGTACATGGTAGAAAATTCCCAGTGTATTCCCAGAGAAGCACTGAGAAGATCTTCTGTAGAAGTCTGTTGTTCATGGAGATGCTCCATTTCATAGCATATAGTATGAACCTGAAGGAAATAATTTTGAACGCGCATCCACATAGGCCTGTGAAGCAGATTGGAATCTAAATAATGTACCTGCCCTCAGGGTGAGCACTCTCCACATATGCCTCAGTATCTGACCCTTTCACAATATTTTGTGGGGAGGCAGACACATCAGGAAAGGCGGTGAAGAACAACTCCTCTCTCCAGCACTTTGGGCAGGCATGGTTCTGCACGAGGTCTGCAAATTTTCAGCTGTTCTAGTTAAAAAAGGAGGAGGAAAAAAGAAAGTGAGACAACCCATGCAGCTGGTTCCACTCTGTGTTGGCTAATGTTTGTACAGGAGCAGGGAGACGTCAGTGGGGCCCAGAGAATCATTAACTGCCCCTGCCAAGTTTCGCAGCCTCGAGGTCACAGAGCAATGGTGCACTGGAAGACTACAGGAGTGTAGCAAAACAAGTCTGTTTGTGCTGGGGGCATCAGAGCCCCATGTCCGCAATAGGCAGAGCTCTGCATGCACATATCAAACTGCATCCAGGTTTTCTCCTGGGATTCTTCATCTATGATGCTGATATAACACAAGGATGTGAACACTAGACCTCCTAAAAGCTGTTTATTTTTTATTATTATTTTTCTCCTTTATTGCAGTTCCAGGGGGAAAAAAAATAGCTCTAGATGTCTAACTGTAGTTACTACCTGCTAGGTTTCTGACATCCTGGTCTAGTCACCTTGTTTTGAAGGTCTTCTTTTCCTAACTGGACAATGATCTCTGGTTAGTACCTGTGTTGTTGGGAAGATTAAACCCAACTCTCCCTCATAGGCACCTCGCAGCTCCCCCACTTGCAGTGTGATTAATGGAGCCTCATCTCCTGTACGAGAGCAGAAAGTCACCTCCTTTCTTAATGCCCTTCAGCACACGCAGAGCCTTTATCTGAGGTCACTTTTTTCTTGTAGTACACAAAGCACAAGCAAGGATTGTTGTCTAAGTGTGGGACTCATATTTTGACCCTATTTCTCATCTCCCAGCCCAGACGAAGACAAAGAACATCTGAGGATGAGAAGGAATGCAGATTCCTCCCCCTCTCCCAACAACTGTGTGCTCTCACCAGTGATCCAGGTGTCAGCTTCGCCTAAGGACAGCCCTTTTCCTATCTCTTTGACTATGAGATTCAATTCCCCCTATGCAGTACTGGCATCCTCTTTCTAGGACAGAGCTATAGCTTCTCCTCTGCTTTCAGCTATGCCTTGTAGCTGAGGTCCTAGAGATGGGGATGAATCACGGCACTGCAGCACAAATACGCTGCAGTGCCCTGTGCTCAGGTCTTCATTCCCCAGATGTCCATCCATAGACACAGCACCTTCCTCCTGTCCCCCATACTCCCTCTTTCCTTACAATATGACCTGGTGTGTGGCATCCCTCTGCAACGACCTCCATTCAGTCAGAAAGGTCACAATCTTAGTATTTACAAACTTAAAGGTCCCACTTGGCAATACCAGGAAAAACACGCTAACCTTGTAGGATGGCTGCTATGCTACTATGTGTTAAATTTACTTTTGTGCAATGTAGGCACAATATAGAGGTTACAAGGCTTGCTCTCACCTGTGTCCTTATTGGAAGGGAAGATGCAGTTGTAAGATGCTGCCAGCATGCAATGCCCTCATACAATGTAATTAACATTTTGGCCACTGGATGTTACTGTTGCTCCAAACATCTGCGAACTGATGCAGGGTAAAGACTTATAGCAACACAATCCCATAATGTTTTAACCTAGAACTTAGCTAAATCAGACAGTGACCCATGGATGTTTAAATCACATATTTATTGCCTGCCCATCCACTGAAGATGAATAGTTAGGAAGCTGTTATTCAGATATAAGGGAATGTCTGCATCAAGCAACATGCAAGCAAATTGTTAAGTTAATGGTACTGGATGGACATTTTAGTAATGAAGAAGCAAATGATTTTTCAAACCATTAGGCTTGGGAATTCTAAAACATTGCGCAAGGGTGACAAATTGTCTCATATGTATTACACTGGCGGTACAGGAAGCCCAGAGATAAACCACATCTTTAAGTATGTTTGACCACTTATGCTACACTCTACCCATTAATCCACACCCCCCAGAACAATTAGTAAGCCTTATGTGGCACCAATCTCTTTTTTCAAAATTTGTGGTACTATTATTATTCTAATAATATGCAAACATTTTTTAACACTTCCTGGATCTCCAATTATTTTTGCTCTCTACAATTATTTTTGCTCTCTGTATGGATCCTGCACACTTTGTGAATTCAGCTTTCACTGATGTATCCTATGGCAGTCTTCCTGTCAGATGAGCGCAGTTGGTATGGTTGAGATGTGCCCAAAGCAATTCATCATTTATTGATTTGTTTCTCTGTGGAATACTTACTTTGTGCATACCCTGTTGCAGGAGATCTCATTTTCATCTTCCCCAAACAAGAAGAAGAGCCTTTTAAATATGCATGATAACTTGTCCAACCATAGGTGGATACCATAGGGATGGGTGATACATCCACCTACAGGTAGACACAACCATTACTACACTCTACTGAAGCTGACACAAATTCAGTATGTGGCTGCACGTGGTTTGTCCACAAAGATGATTCTGTGTTTTTTTGGTATTTCATTTTGATCCCTCACACGCTGCAGGAAATATACAGGACTGTTCCCCCAGCAAGAGAGTGTCTTCCTATAGTATTATCTTATCTGTAGAACCAGTAACTCATTTATGTGTTACCTTATCATTCCACAGTTTCAGTACCTTGAAGCAGGCATCTTGAATAACTGGTTTTGCACACTTTTCTGAGATGTTCCTGTGATTCCTGAGCCAGTTTGTCATGTCTGAAGGTACAAGTGGCTTCAAATCAGAGGTGAAACTCCTGCTTGAGATGTGAAAAGTACGAATGCTCACAGACAGTACTCAAACAGGGAACTACTCACCAGGAATTCACATTGCCTATTTTAGATGTTTAATGTAAATTATTAACGCTTTAATGTGCCTGATTTAGCTTTAGATATCGTCAGGTTCAATGTCTCAGTCATTAGTAGGTCATATAGGCTCTCTTTTAGTCAGTTAGCCGGAAGAAAGAGACACCTCCAAAGGTGTAGGTCAACTGACCTACAGACAAAACCTAATCCAGAAAAGATGAATATCTATTTGTCGGTTAAGTGGAAAAGGGAAGGCTTCGTACTGTTCATGCCAATACAACACAGAGTTATTAAAAAAAAAAAAGACTTGTCTTTTGATTCAATGTTCTCACTCAAAAAGTGATTGTCCAAAATTTTTCATCTGAAGTTGAACTGCCTTCTGTATCTCATCCTAAGTAAATCTTACAGACTTGATCCTGAAAATGGTTTCTTTATTAAAATATCCCTCTCTCCATTTCATATGCAGTAGTTTCTACCCTGTCCCTGGAAGACTGCTAGTGGGCTGATGGGTTACGTTAGCGTAGAAAATATGGGAGCTTTATAAACTGATGTGTAAAGCTTTCTTCATATTTAAACCTCCCCATCTAACTCTGCTTACTTGTTAGGGAAGAGCAATCTAGACCTTGTGCTATGCACTTGCCTGTTGTCATGATTTACACACTCGATTAATGTGAGGGATAATAAATTAGCAAAGTGTAGCTCCATAGTGCATAATCCTTAGTGCTTTAAATTAAAACTGTCTGTTGTGGGCAGGAGAGTGATTGGAGCAGAACTTTGCCCTGCAGGCACATTTTTCACCACCCCATCTGTTGCCCCCGATACTAGGGATGAAAGTGCCTGGTTTGTTCATATTACTTTTAGGCAGTCATCTTTGTTTTCCTATAAGAATGTTTTTCTTCTGTTTTCTTTTTTGAAGCTGTTGCAAACGACTTAGGAAATACAACATTTAAACCAGGGCATAGAAGTGGAATGATTGCTACAAGCCAGAATACTATAAAATATTCAAAGAATGAATACATGCATATTTAGGTCAAGTAAAATGAGAGATCTCTGTAGTCATTTCCTTTCTGTGACTCAAACACATCGTTGCTCCTTAGTATTTACTTGCCTGGGATGTCTC
The DNA here is from genome assembly GCA_033558105.1 of Coccyzus lansbergi. Classification (NCBI taxonomy): domain Eukaryota; kingdom Metazoa; phylum Chordata; class Aves; order Cuculiformes; family Coccyzidae; genus Coccyzus; species Coccyzus lansbergi. Next base: position 37,206 of record JAUMJK010000710.1, read on the forward strand.
TCTTCAGCTGAAGCTTTGGTAGCTAGCAATTCAGTCCCTTGAGTCTTTTCCATGTGATCTTCCTCCAACCCACATCAATTCTCTTTCCAACAGCTTCCAAGAGAAACCTTAGCCTACTGTAACCCAGCATAAGGCATACAGGATACTCAAAGTGGAATAGTCAAGTTCAAAGCATCAGATTGCCCAGATCCCCTTGAATTTGATCAGGAACCAGTATCTTCATTACTTTAGAATTTCCCATGAGTTAATCAAAGTGAACTCTTGACCAGGTTAGCTCTGAAAGGTTTGGACAGATGCAGGCCAGAGCAGCACCTGCAACAGCTTTATCTTCAAGAACTTTGCTTTCCCCTCTCTCTTTCTCTGCTCTTCAGGACCATTATTTCCTGTTATGGGCTGGGAAAGCATCAGAAACAAGGTATTGTGAATCATTTACCTTTTGTTAAACCCATTTGATCCTCCATTCCAGCTTATATAAGGCCAACACAGTCTCTTTTGAGGGTACCTAATTATGTCAAACTCGCTTCACACACACTTTGTCTCTTTTTTTCTTCACATATTCTCTATGTGAGATTGCAGCAGTTACAAGTCGCTTTGCCAAACTTGAATTTTGCCCAGAGCAACCAATATATGAGAGTTGGGATGTCAGAAGTTCTAAATGCTCATTTCCCATGACAATTTACCAACTCATGGAATGAAAACTGCTAGACCAATAAATGTACATTGTCTGGCTTTTAAGCTTCGCACACAGTAATGCAGGCCTAATTCAGGGAACATCTGAAAGGTGAATGGCTGGATTCTCTTACAGTGATCGTTTAATATAACTTTTCAAACATATATTCCCGAAATATTTCTGAACTGCATTACTTTATGGCTAAAACATAGCATTTTCCTCCTACCTCATGTTAAAAGGCAGCTCAGACCAAATATCTGTTGTGATTTACACAGATGTAGGAACCCTTTAGGGTGTGAGTATCAAATGGCTATGTCCAGCCTTCAGATGGCACCAACTGCTGTTGAGAAAGAGTTGATTATGGACATCTCTTGTTAGATCTTAGCAATGTGTGGAACGAGGATGAGGAAAAATGTCCCTAGTTTTCCTGATCTCCCATTCCATCGCAAACCACCCACCCACTGCTCTGTCTAGAAAAGAACAGCCCTGGGCATTCAATCATTTCAGGTCCAAATACTCTGCCAGTGGTTGCTTCAAAGACTCCCTTGGTCAGTGTGCTCCATAAACTCCTATGGCCTTGCCTGCACAACTATGCAGAAGTCCACGAAGCTTTCCAGGGCAGTGCAGCTGAAAAAGTTCTCTCTGGTGGATTCAGGACCCTGAAAACATCTCTTCCTACCCTCAGAAGCAAGTAAGTGTTATCAGATTCCTGCTAACTCAGAAAGGAATAGCTGGTCTCCACAACCAGGCAGGTTCCTCCCTCTCCGCAAGGCAGTCCTGTGCTAGTCTCCTCCCAGTGTCTCATGTGCTAATGAGGAACCCTGTGAAACATCAGAATTAACCTCTGGGTCAGGGCTTTTCTGACCGATGTGCACATTCTCTAATTTCTCCTTTGTCCAGACCTAAGGCTCCATCTCATTTATAATGTATGTCTGCTCATCTCCAAATCACCAATATTTAAGTAATACAATAAGCACTGAAAAGTCACTGTATTTAGCACTAGAACTGGGCCATATGTCCCCTCTCTGGCTCTCAATGTGCCTGTTGTCTTTTTCTTTACTATTTCTTATCACTACACACATTTATGCCAGCACATAGCATAAAATGAATTAAAGCAAACATTTTCTGCCTCTTTCCACAGGCACTACCATTTGTATAGGATAATGGAGAAGGAAAGCTTACTCCATATGCATTTCCATACAGTGCTGCTGGATCCAGCCCCAACACTGTTTTGCAGAGCTGTTCCTCAGGTTCTTTGTGCAGGGAACTTCTCAGAGGTGAAGGAAGCTGTTGTGCTGCCCATACACTTCAAGCGTACTCAAGATACCTGTCCTTACTTGGCATTAAAGCCACATTACCAGTATAGTCCCTCCGCACAGTTCAGATGAAGTGGCAGATGCATTTAATAGTGGGAATGTTAGTAGTAATACATATTTTGTGGGGTTTTTTTTGCCAAGGAAGGGCCAGCTCCTCTAAATGGATTACTTTAATCTGCTGGGAAAACCCCCTGGGTTCTCAAACTCCTTGCAAAGAAGATTGAGCAGTACATTAAAAACCTCTTCCCAGTAGCTTATCTTAAACTCTTTTCTGCTTATCCCCCAGTTTTAGTCTTGAAATTGAAATGCTCTTTCTTTCTTCTTTTATCACAAAGTCACTCAGCAATTAGCCTGCTGAAAGTTTGGGAAAATTTTAATTCACACTAATGGGATACAGTTCTGACTGCTAGAAGATTAAGAGAAGGTGGAGAAAATTATGTTTCTAAATGGAGTTGGAAAACTCAGACCTCCTTGGCAGGACACTGGGCATATGCCCTTCTGGAGTGCAGCTGGCTGCATCAAAGTTCGGCTCCTCTACTGATAAGGGCTGTTGTGAAGAAATGCAGAAGTGAGGGTCTGCTTCTCCTGCCTCGTGGGAGCTGTGTTTTAGGTGAGGCTTTACCCCTGGCCCCTGCCTGTGCAACACAGCTGCTGCACTGCAGTGGTGCCTGCAACCCAGCTCCTGCTGCCACAGTTCTGGCCCTGACCCAGCTCCATCACCTCAGCTTCCCAGCTCACCCTTGGACACGTCTTGCCACTGTGGACTTGCTAGATGACCACCAGGCTGCGTGTGACCCTGATCACTGCCCCAGGCCTGATCCTGCCCCTGGGAGGCTGCTCAGCATCCTGGCCCCATGTTGGTGAGGTCTCTGCCCCACTGCCATGGAGCAACACCAAGGTCCTCACACTACCCTGACTCATTTTTGGCTTTCAGAGAAGGATTTAACTCCATTCATTAATACTCCCTCCAGTTCAAAACCCAGATGAGGCTGAACTGGATTTGTGTGGCCACATGATGAAGTTGTTTCTGCTTGGCTCATTATTGCCAATGAACAGTAACAGATTTGCAAATATTTACCTTGCATTCCCAGTAATAGTCGGCTACTTTAAGCTGAAGTCAATATAAACAATACTGATTTGTGCTGACTCAAAAATCTGCCCACATTTTTTCAGTACTTCAGTTCAGTTAAACGTCTTGTCTCTTTAGAATAAGAAATATCTTATGTTAATATCTCTGTGTTAATATATTCCCATTATATAGATCAGAGACTGGGGAAAATTATTTTAGCATTTTCCTTCAATGCCGCTTATAGCTTTTGACAGCCTTCTGACACTGATAAAGCATATTACAAAAAGCAGAGTCGGCAGACTGAAGATACTGACTGAATTATGCTTTTGTTAAAAGTATTATTCAGCTGTCATGCAATGTCACATGTAAATATCCTCATGAGCTTCTAGTGAAGCAACATTGTGCATGCAGATGGTTCCTGCTCCCATTGTTGCCTTCGCAGTGTCTGTAAGGATATCATGCCAGTGGAGAGAGAAGGAAATGGGGGCTATGAAACCCAAGTCTACCTCTCCTGGTTTGTGGATGACCCCAAGCAAAGACAGAGGATATGAAATTCCAGGTTGTCTGAGAGTAGTGTTACTTTCCAGACAGATATATCCAGTCCTGAACAAATATTTAGAGCCACCATTTTCACTCCACTCTCAGACTGATCTTCTTTATAAAACTTATTAATGAACTCAGTTGTGACATATTTAGTGGAGTTTACTTGGACATCTCCTGTTGCAGTGTGTACCCCAGGAAAAGCAAAGATATCTCCTTGTGTACTGGACTCGCCACCAAAACTATGTCTCATGGTGGCACACCCTGGCTAGTTCAGGATCTGACTACATGCAAACCTGGGACTCATGCTGCATTCTGTACTTATGCTGCTCCTTAGGTAGATTGTACAATCTGCAATTCAATTCCTTGTTCTAAAGCTACATTGCTCAGAATTCCAAAGCTGGATATCATAGAGTTGACCTGTAGTCCCCGCTATGATGTGGCACAGCAGGTCCTTCAGCCTGTCATGACACAACAGGGTGATGGATAACCAGAGTGACAGCAATAGAGCACCATGACTCACTGGGACTGAGAAATTTGTTTCTATTTGACTCTGGCATTGTTTTGCCAGCAGGGGTAATAGCAATAAGCTCTCAGGAGTGATCTAGAAACAGCAACTAGTGGGTTTTGAAGATGATTTCTGAGCACAAGACATCAGATCTGTAGTGAGCAGGTCTTGCAGCTTGATGTGTGAGTGATAGTATTTGGTGGCTGTAGAAAGTCTACGATCTCTAAGTTTTCCTCATTGTCTCCTAGTTCTTGATTTTTTTATGTCATTCCCCTCCATTTTTCTCCTTCATTTCATTATGGAGTGGAGTTAATTAAGCTGTTTTGACTCTAATGTACACAATATTTGGATGAGGACAGCACTGTGTCATTAAAACTTCCCAGAGGCAGAAGGATGAGCCTGAGAATATGATCACAGTGCTCCCTCAAGCTTCTGGATGGAAAAATAAAGTGAAAAGAATCATAGTGATATCAAACATGGGGTTTTTTAGCCATTTTCATGATTTTGGAGACTTTATTCTGTCTTCAACAGTGGCAAGAAGAAGGTGGCTATTCAGGGAGAGCACATGAGCTTGGACACTTTGCACTGCTCACTTATCCAGTACATGCAAGTACATTAAGGTTGTGAAAGAACACATTCTTGGCAATTCCTTTTAACATTTATAGTCCAGTTGTCCATGAAAAACAAAGCACAAGGTAAATAAAGAAAAGCCATGTAGGAAGCCTTGTGAGAAAGGAAGAATTCTGGAGCTCTGTCTTTTTTTTTTGTCCCCTCCCCAGAACCACCTCAGGGTACCTTCCTCTGGCTGTCAGTTTCATGGGTTGTTTCTGCTTTCTGGCCTGCTGTTCTCTCCTTCCCTCCTGATTTGCCTTGGGTGAGGAATCCATATGGCTTGCAGGCTGGGAGGCCACAAGAAATGCATAATGAACTGTGAGAAGGGAATACACTGTCAACAGCCCAGGATGCTGAACTACAGCCCCTGTAAAAGTTCATTGCGCAGTGATTGGAGGTGCTCTGGAGGGAAGCCCATAAACAGCACATGGAAGGTACCAGCATTTCCCATGGCTTTGATAAATGATTATGTCTATGTGTACCTTCCAAACGGTGACTAATGACTGTAACACCTTGTAATTGTAAGGTGGCAGTTGCTACAGAAATGGGTCACTGGAAGAGCCAAGCAATCAGGCAAGTAAAAGCCATAGTAATAATCCATGTGTAAACCAGCTTCCTAAACATCCACACCTCCTCTAACTGTATGCATTTGTGTGCAGATAGATTGGACATGTAAATAGGTGGAGCATGTGTCATCAGCCAGTTTGAGATGTTCTTTTTTAGTTTGGTTTGGTTTTTTTGTGTGTGCGTCTAAGTGTACACCCTGGTTAAAAAAGAAAGAAATGACCACCTAGAGACAGAGGAAGCTTTGCTAAAAGATCTGCCTTCCTCTGGTCTTATTTATTATTTAGTTCTTCAGCTGATGTATTTAATACTGCAAGGCACTCAGAGATTCTAGTTTGAAAGAAATATGCTGCACAAAATCAAGCTTCCTCATAGAAGCAGGAAACACCTCAAAAAGTATTTTTCTTTCAAATTAAATAAGTATCTTTAATATTGCTCTGTTTAATAATGACAAAGAATCTGCACCATATCTTTAATTTCTTAAAGATGCATGTTATATGGGTAGCCTGATTCCCTTTTCATTTTCTGCTTTGATAGCAGTGAATACCTCACAGCAATGAGTTGTCTGTGATTATAGTATCTTGGTACATGCGAGAAGAGAATTAGGCATGTTATACGTGATATTTTCTCTTAACACTGAAATTGGCTGAAGACACAGAGCCACACACATTAATCATAGAGGCAAGTGCATACATTAATCATAGAATCACAGATTTGCTTCGTAAACCCTAAGGATAAAGCACAGAAGAGGTGCAAAAGAAACCGGATGTTTTCCTAGGCTGCTGTTTTCCGACAGCAGTAGATGATACTTTAAGTGGAAAGCACTGGAGACATCACTCTGCATTGTCATCACAAGAGAAAAACCTAGACTTCAGCGTTCAGAGCAAACAGTCACAAATATTAGATCTTCACCCAGGTAAGCAGGTATTGGCTGCAGGCTGAACAACAGATTTCTTTACATGCCTCTTTTCCTACGCAGCAAATAAAAATATTGTTCATAAAGCTCCTGTGAAGACCTGATTAAATGATTCCTTATCACGGCTGTGTTAGAAGTTGAACTGCAGGAGATGCTGCCTTATGTCTTTTGAATTCACACACTCCTTTATATCCTCAGACCACAGCACCTTGACATGCATGTATGTATAGGGGACTGTTGTCCACTGACTTCTCCTGGTTGTGTGGAAGGGAGTACACACAGATCCTTTCAGTGGAAGAAGGAAGGACAGTCAACCGGCTTTCTTCTGAGACCTCCGTAATAGTGCTGAGGATATTAACATTTGTCGTGCTTTGTATGCTCCCAGTGCTTTACAGAATGGATTAAAAGTTTGCCCTTGGTTGTGGTCCCTTATGGCAATGCAAAGTGAGCAGCATTAAGTTTAACATGTCACTGCCTCAAGCTAGGAGCCCCACCTATTCACCCGGTACAGGTTTTTAAACCAGGGCTATGACCAATGTTCTGGCTTGCGTTGTGGGGTCCTGCCCATGGAAAACTGACCAAGATCTTCCAGCTGCCAGCTTTGACCCTAAGGATGAGGGAAATAACTGTGAGTTGGAGTCACCAAGTGTGCTCATGACTGTGTGAGGAAGAAATGGGGCAGCTCTGTCCCTTTGCTGAACACCAGGAGTTCTGGAAAGAACTTTGCATCATTTACCTTCCAGCCACTACCAGTTAGCACCAAGAGGCAGCCCCCCTGCAGTGTGGTACATCAATGTGCCTGCAGTGATGTTCCTCCAAAACTGCAAAGGAAAGCCACCTTAGGAATGCGCAATAGTCTCTGCTGCCATGAAGAGAACAGAATCTGTGCTAAAACCAAGTCTGGACATTAATCAGATTCACACTGGAAACTCAGACTGTTTATTGAATGAAATAATGGAAATGAAAAATGTGTAATGCAAAAATACAGTTTCAGGAAATTAGGAAGATTTCTAACAGCATTTCACCCAGTCTGCATTTCTTTATTGATCTGGAGATCTGCTGCTGCAGGGAGGACTGAAACTGGAGCTCTCAAAGGACTGACCAAGCACATCTTGAGCTGAAAGACCGAACTGAGAGATAAAAGTCTGGAATGGGTGTGTAAACATCTATATGTGGCCCCATTAGAGCTTTAGGACGTCAGGGTACTACTCTAAGAGGTGCAAGTTTTCCTTTAAGTTACCATTGAGGTAACTGCATGTACATTGCTTGCAATCGGCCAGCAGTGTTGCTTTATCACAGCTTACAGGCACACAGCCTCCCCATTTACATGGACAAATAAACACAACCACATGCTTGCACTTAGCAAGTATATAATTATTATATATTATATACTTAGTTAATATAAATTAAACTTACCAATGTATAGTTCAGGCACAAAATATTCAGGCTTTTGCAAATGAAACAACTGCCAAAATTTTCTCTATGAAGGGAGAAGCCAAAACTCACAGAGCCTGGGGATGGGAGATGCCTGACTCTGCAGAACCACATCTGTGTCTCCTTGCTGCTGTTGAGCAGGTAAGTGGCTGCCTCAGTTTTCGAGATCTTTTGGTGCAAGGTTAGGCTCACTGAGCCATCACATAAATTCTGTGCTGCTTTTAAACAAACAGATACGTGTTAATAAAGGAACTGAGGAGGCCTGCTTTATCTGTTTTGTTGTGCCTGAAATCAGAAGTGCAACCTGTCTGCTTTGGGGGAATTTCAAGGTAGGCTTTTGCAGGGAGTTTCAAAGCGAGCTTTGTAAGATCAGGTAGGAACTATGTTAAGCGATGCAGCATAGTTGGCTGCACAACACTGGAGGTAAAACTAACATACATGAATTATATTTGATCTATGCAGCTTGTCTTTCTAACTGAGATTGTGATGGAACTGTCTATGGGCTGAGTAATGGCAGCAAGGAGTAGACAGTGTTACCAGTAAAAGATTAATGAGATGAGCGAACCTTTAATCTCAGCCTTTATAGTGTAATTTACGTCTCTTATTTTAATTCTAAATGGGCTAGCTCAGTAAAATGCCTTATCAGTGAAAACAGTGATATGCTTAGCAGCTTGAAACAAAGATTGTCTCTCTTCAAGAGGCTAGATGCTACACTATTGGGGAACTGCAAGGCTTGACATTTTGTTTGCAAAAGAGGGAAGGAAAAAATGTCTAGTGAGGGAATTTAAAGGCTAGAGTTTTATGGCTTGTGTTATGCAAGTGAGCAAAGATTTTGCAATAGTCTTTTTCTGCTTTTAAAATCTATAAACAATTTGCAGCAGTTTTAGTTAACTGGGCCACTTATTTTTTTTGTTTGTTTTCTCTTTTGTAATATTTTAATTAGGTTTCTATCCATTTCTTTCACCTCTGATTCTGCTTTTTTATCTGCTTCTAGCAAATTCTTCTGTTTTGTTTTACCAATAATAAGGTGGACCTGGTAGTTCCTAGTCATGTCACAAGAGTATGCTGAAAGTTAACTATGATTTGAAAAGCAGTCCTAGATCCTCTGGTTATTAATTACCATGTAGTAACTGTACAGCACTGCAGCCTTAAAAATAGTTTAGTAATGAGTTACTAAAGACATGACCTCATTTTATTCCCAGTATCATTTTTTAGAATGCAAAAATATTCCATTTAGTCCATTTTCTGAAATAGAGTACTTGTGACTGACCAATTAGCAGCAGTTTGTTGATATGGATGTAGTTTAGCTAAAGCTTTATCAGTGGTATACTTACCACAGCAATAAGGGTTCTTGCTGCAGATGGTAAAGCATGTGACAAAGAAAGGATTGTGCTCCCCAGTCAATAGATTTATGTCGTAACTTGAAACAGCCTGGAGGCTTGAGAACACTTTATCATATCATTCCTGGAGCTATAATTGAGCAAATGCTATCAAAGGAAACTGTGGTACAGAAGTTAAGCAAGTAATGAGAAGTTGGAAATATTTCTTCTGCTCACAAGAGAAAGGAAAGAGTAGGGGTGGGAAAGAGTGGGGAGAAAAGAGAAACATAAAGTATTCCTAGTTATATATGAGTTTTAGGAACTTTGGAAAGGGGAAAAATAGTGACATTAACATCAAACAAGTAGTTGCATTATATCATTGTCTTTCATGCAGTGAAGTTTACAGCATTTGTGCTACTGTGTGTATATCTATGTTGAATTTATTGCATCTCACGCAAAATCAGCCTTGTCACGAGTTCTGGGATCTTAATTAAAATAAGCACATAGGTATTCTTCCTTCACCAGCAAATGATGAAATAACTAGCAGACAAAACCTAAACCCTTTGGGTGCTCCAGCTCTCCCTCTAGTGCCTCTGCAGCAGATTTAACACAGGACTGGATTATTATTTTTTTTAATTTTCATTTTTATCTCTTCGCCCCCACCTCCCCTCCAAGTCTATTTATCCCACACTTGCGGGCAGCTGTAGACAGTGGGTGTTAAAAGCTGCTACAGATAGAAGGCATGAATTCTCAGTTAACAGCCTTTTGCATGCACCAAGTCAGATTAGTTACAGGAAACGAGCTTCGCGCAGGTGGGCGTTGAGAAGCCTGGTCCTTTGATGGGAGGTATAGTTCCAATAGGGATTTCAGGATCTGGTTCAGTACAAATAACTAGATGACCACTGTGCAATCCCTCAGGGAAGCTTGGTGGACTACTCAGCTAAAGACTTCCAGATTCTTTAGGAGGCATCTCCAACAGGCCTGCCCTAAATGTATGGACACCAATATTATTTGAACTGCAGGGTAATCCTCTCCTAAAGCACTGAACCAATTCAGAGTTTAGAACTCATGTGCAAAAGTGACCTTGGACTTGGAGAAACTCAGGCATTTAAAGAAGTAGAAAGGCTTCCACAGATATTTTCAGCAACATACCACACTTAGCTTGTGGGGAGGTGGGAGCCTACGGGATTTTACAATCCCACGAGACATGTGCTTATCTATCCCAGTGCATGCATAGGTATGATCTTGGACTGTAGACACTAAGAGGTGTGAGTGATTTATTTTCCACAAAAGGCTGTTAGTATGAAATACATGAACAGAAAGCATAGACTCTGACTTGCTAGTCGGCTCATACCCAGCCTTAAAGAGGTGTTTACACATTCAGTGTCTCTTTTTAACAGCACAGTTAATTGGGCACAGGCAATTATGCTCTTAGGGATTTCTACTGCTGCATCAGGCAGGACATAACTGCATAAAATTTCTGACTCATAATATACCCATCTTTGGCTGACAGGCTGACCCAGTAAGTGTTTTCAGGGTATACCTGGTACATCAGGCAATAAGATAGCAGGAAGGAGAACGCTAGTCTGTTTTCCTTCCCATAACATCCCACTGATATCTACCTAGGATATGGCAGACATAGGCTCAAAGAGTAGCTACAGTTTTTCCTTACTGGTGATACTGATGGTTCTTCATGTATTTGTCTCCCCTACTAAAGGGGTTTTGAGTTTGCACTTTGGTAGAGAGTGCCCAAGACAGCAGTTTCACACACAAACTTGCTAAGGGAGCACTCGATGCCTTCATCCAGGTAATTGATGAAGACATTGAACAGGGCTGGACTCAGCACTGAGCCCTCGGAACCCCACTTGTCACTGGCCTCCAGCTGCATTTAACTCCATTTACCACCACTCTGGGCCCGGCCATCCAACCTGTTTTTCACCCAGGAGAGTGTGAGCTTTCCAGGCCAGAGGCTGACAGTTGCCGTAGCAGAATGCTGTGAGAAACTGTGTCAAAGGCTTTACTGAAGTCCAGGAAGAACACATCCACAGCCTTTCCCTCATCCAGCAGTTGAGTCACTTTGTCATAGAAGGCTTAGATCAGGTTGGTTTGGCAAGACCTGCCTTTTGTAAACCCATGTTGACTGGGCCTGATCACACGGTTCTCTTGCATGTGCTTCATGATAGCACTCAAGATCACCTGTTCCATGACTTTTCCCAGCTCTGAGGTCAGACTGACAGGCCTGTAGTTCCCCGGATCCTCCCTCCGACCCTCCTTGTAAATGGGATTATGAGGAAGCAGCTACTGGATAAGCCAGAGAGCAGTGTAAATACTGCCGTGCTATGAGGGCTGTCATGCGGGGAGGAAAAAACTACTCCTCTGTGTTTAGCTGTGTCACACTAAATATTTAATAATGTCCTTAGAGGAATAGAGCTGAGTAACTAGGCTTTTCTCTAGCTAAAATTTAATGTCAGACTCTTCTGATTCCATGACCTTTTTTTTTGTCATGTGCAGTGGAACCATTTCCATTGCAGAAACTGAACTTCTTCCTAGCCCGTGGCTGAGTGTTTCCCCCTGACCTTTGGGCTGGTTTATGGGACATAAGAGCTTAATTTCCTGCCTAGAAGAGGGAGCTGAACTCAGGCTTAGATTAACAAAATCCTCCAGGCACCGATGTATAAAGCAGCCAAACTGATGGTGCTCTTTTACTCTATTTTGAAATAAAACATTGAACATGTTCCCTAGGAAGGATTACTCCCACGAGATGACTCTAAGTTGTGAATGGATGGAGGACATTTTGTGCCAGGTGCTACAACCCTGGCAAAGCAAAGGATTTGGGACCCACATCTTTAGCATGCTCTAAGTGCTGAGGTTACATGATCTGCCTGATTCAGATGCTTTGGGAATTGGCACTCTCTGTAGACACAGGCCATTCAGTACTCTTCTAGTTGTACAGTCTTGTTTGTGTTTGCCATTAGATTGGCATAACAGCTACCCTGAACTATACTAGCTTCATCCGATTCAGCTCTGTGTACATAGGAAGGTATCTATTTGTCTTAAATGTGATTCCTCATTGACCTTGGCAGTATTACTTCTTTGAAACCTTGGCCCTTATTCACTTCTGACTGCCTTACCTGTTATTTGCAACATATTCTAGGGGGAATATATTTTAAAATTGGTCTCTGTGTGCTCAGCAGGAGATTGGGCCTATCTCTGTTGCAGAGCGCCAGGAAGGCTTAAGTGTTGTGAGTGTGAAATGCAACGTGACACAGCCATAACGCGAGCTGTTTCTGCATTTGCCACTCTAATTTGTATTTCCATACAATAACTGTCCCTCACAGTGGACAAGCCTGGTCCCACCCAGAACAAAGTATTATTAAGTCGTGTATTTAGGTAGATAGTCTCAAGTTCAAATAGGCTTGCCTTCCAAGCATGTACATGGTTAGTCTTATTTTTACTAATGACTGAAGGAATCAAGGCCACAGGCACAAAGCTCAGTACACCCCTAGTCTCATTGTCCTCTGCTTTTGTCCATTATTTCACAAAAAAAAAAAAAAAAAAAAAAAAAAAAAAGACGACCTTCAGGAAAGATTCAGTCTTTTCTTCACAGTTCATGTGTTTATATTCCATGGTCATAATTGGAGCCCACAGGCAATATTCATACTACTTTTAAAAGGCATTGGTTTGAGTAGCAGACGCTCATTACAACGATTCCATCTCTTCGTCGGTCAAGGTTATATGTAAGAAGGGAATAAGGCATTGTGTTTGGAGATGGTGTGTTTTGAGTGTCTTCCCATGTGGAATCCTTCTGGACGAGACCATTGGGGACCTGGTTGGGCTCCAATCCCACAGGGAGATCCATTGCCACTTTGAGGGGGCCACAGCTGCTAGGAAAATCGAACTGCAGAGCACCTAAGGGAACTGGGAAGGGAGGTTTTCTAAGCTTAGTCACCTAGTTCAGCAAAATTGGTGCAAGGCTATGTACATTAAGACTACACCTGTGTTGAACAGTTCATTCCTTAGCCGGGTGGGTGGTGGGCAAGCCCAGCAATGCTCTGCTCAGGGCAGCACCATGGTCTGTTCTGGGCTGGCAGGAATTCCAGTGGCAGAAGGTGCTCAGTCGGCTCTCTAGATAATACCCATGTCCTGATGGCTAGCTCTTGGTTTTTGAGATGTGCTGGTGAGACATCCCTGTCCCTAAAAGAAGCAGTGAGACAACCAACAGCTTCACTGCTCTGCAGGTTGGTTTCTAATAAGTGTTTCAGCGCTGCTGGGTTTGCTGCTAAAGCAGGTGCAGAGTAACGCAGGGCAAATTTTAATGTCGTTGATATTCTTCCACTGTGATTACAGATCATGTATCACATATCAGTTGCTCACTGGGAAAGCTTGGGACTTCAAATGAAGTACTGTGGGAAAAACACTATTCTTTTTTGTTTTAAAAAGAAAAAAGGCAGAGGTAGCTTCTCAAATATCTATGTGAGTTTATTTTTGCAACAGTCATAAAAGATAACTGAGATATGTGGGATGAATCATATATTTGAGCACATCAATTTCTGTGCTATGGGATGAAACAAGGTATAAAAGTGCACAAATATATTCTGATCCACTTGCTATTCTTATGGCACTATTGTAACAATCTCCTGCTGATCCTGGAACATAAGCAAGGGTTCCTTTGCCTTAGCAAAAGCTCAAGCTCCTCAGCTGTTTCACAGATTGAAAAATACCTAGATTTGCTGCTGATGTTTGTCATCCAAAGCAAGGATACCCTGAGTTGGCACCTCCTGACTTGCTGTTGTGCTCTGCTGGGGCATGTGATCGTGTACGCTGGCCGCTGGTGACAATTTGGCTATTCACATGGCCCCACGCTGCAGCCGCCTCGCCGCTTGTTCTGCACAAACATTGATCTTTTCGAACAAACAAATCCATAGAGGTCAAAACCAGGGAGATGAAAAGGGTGGAGTAAAAGAGCTGTTTGGTAGCTTCATATTCCTGGCAGTCTTGTAAAGCAGCTTGCTGGGCAAACTGCATAATGAAAACTTGGTGATACTTTAATAGAAAGAGTTCAAATAGCGGCTAGGAGAGCTGTTGGTGGTTTTCTATTCTTAAAGCCTCCTTACCGCAGCCAGAGTGCATTGGTTTGCCTGCTTTAAGTGCTAGGCAAGTCTCACAGGGGTATCTCCAAGGTGAGATTAATTTAATTAATATGATTTCCAGAACACAGTGGAACTTTGTGAGCGTGTGTGTGCTCTGCCATGACAGACAGAAGGTGGAACCGCCAACCACACCAGCCACACACCTGGATCCCACCGGTGCCTGCGCTCACCCATCCCCACCTGCCTGGTGCCAGGATGCGGTGCAGGCAGCCATGTGCCTGCCCGGGTGTGGAAGAGCAGCCCGGAGTGGGAAATACTGTGAAGAAGGGATTGACCAGGGTGAGGGCACCGTGGCTGGAATGTGGGGACTGTGGTGGGACAAGCCCCCAGTGCTTGCTTTCAGACTCCTAATACTGGGCTAAGAGCGCTTTCAGTCACATAACACGAATCACAGAATCACCAGGCTGGAAGAGACCCACCGGATCATCGAGTCCAACCATTTCTATCCTGTGTATGAAGACAGCACAGCACTTTTTCTCTCTACACTGTAACCTCCACCATTATTTATAAGGAATAGTGGAACTTTGTTTAAAGGAAACAACTCAAAGCCAAACCAAGCAACCACTGTCCCTCCCCACGATGGCAATGTTTTGCCTCCAGGGAACTTCATTGCTTCCCCGAAGACCTGATACACAATTGTATAATCATAGAATGGAAGGGACCTTAAAGATCACCTAGTTCCAGGATCTCTGCCATGGGCAGGGACACCTCCCACCACCAGACCAGGCTGCTCAAAGCCCCAACCAACCTGGCCTTGAACACCACCAGGGATGGGGCAGCCACAACTTCCCTGGACAACCTGTGCCAGTGCCTCTCACCCTCACCGAGCAGAATTTCCTCCTTATGTCATAGAATCATAGAACAACCAGGTTGGAAGGGACCCATCGGATCTTCTAGTCCAACCATTCCTATCAAACACTAAACCATGTCCCTCAAGACCTCATCCACCCGTGCCTTAAACACCTCCAGGGAAGGTCTACTCTAAATCTTCCCGTCTCCAATCTACAGCCATCGCCCCTCATCCTATCACTCCAAGCCCTTGTGAACAGTCCCTCCCCAGGTTTCCTGCAGCCCCTTCAGGTACTGGAAGGTCGCTTTAAGGTCTCCTCGGAGCCCTATCTTCTCCAGGGTGAACAACCCCAACTCTCTCAGCCTCTCCTCGCACAGGATGTTCCAGCCCTCGGATCATCCTTGTAGCCTCCTGGGACGCGCTCCAGCAGCTCCATGTCCTTACGCTGAGGATTCCCGCCTGGACGCAGCACTCCGGGTTTAGGGGTGACGGAGAGGCAGCACTCGACCTGCCGAGCCCCAGGGGCGGCCGCGGGGGACGGGGGGCGGGTCGGGGCGCGGTGACGCGGAGCCGCTCCTCCCCCGGGCTCGGGCGGTGCCTGCGCTGCCAGCGGCACCGGCGGGAGGCGGCGGCCGGCGCCATGGAACCCCCGCGGGACACAGGTAGGGCGGGAAGGGCTCGGGCACCGGGGCCGGGACGGGGGCTCCGCTCGCAGCCTGCCCGGTGCGACGGCATCTCCTCCCACCGTGCCTCCCCGCATCCCCCCAGATCCCACGCTGGCTCCCGCATCCCCCCCGTTACCTCAGTGGCTCCCGCATTCCCCCGATCCCTCGGTGGCTCCCGCATCCCCCCATTCCCTCCGTCGCACCCGCATTCCCCCGATCCCTCGGTGGCTCCCGCATCCTCCCCGCTCCCACGGTGGTGCCTCCCGCATCATCTCGATCCCACGGTGGTGCCTCCCGCATCCCCCTGACCCCCCGGGGGCTCCCCACGCCGGGAGGGTCCAGACCCGTGGGAAGGCTGCGCCTCGGGAAATGCGGTCCCGGGAGTAGGTGCGGGCGGTAATTCCTGCCCTTCCCGCTGGAATTAGCGGGGAGAAGAAACTTTCCGGTTTCCCCCGGGAATGAGAGTAGAGCGCTTGCGTTTCACAGGTGTGTGAGTCGCCGTTCACTGCCGCTGGTACCTGAAAGGAGGTTGTAGAGAGGAGGGAGCTGGCCTCTTCTCCCAAGTGACAGGGGACAGGACGAGAGGGAATGGCCTCAAGCTCCACCAGGGGAGATTTAGGCTGGAGATCAGGAGGAGGTTTTTCACAGAAAGGGTCATTGGGCATTGGAACAGGCTGCCCAGGGAGGTGGTTGATTCCCCTTCCCTGGAGGTGTTTAAGGGACGGGTGGATGAGGTCTTGAGGGACTTGGTTTAGTGTTAGATAGGAATGGTTGGACTAGAAGATCCGATGGGTCCCTTCCAACCTGGTTGTTCTGTGATTCTGTGATTTATTCCCTCTGAAGCCCCCGCATCCCAGCTCTGTGTCCAGCCTGGCAGGGACTGCGAAGGGCTGCGATTGCCCTGGGAAGGAGCAGGGTCCTTGCTGCCGCAGTTGCAACACTCCAAAAAACTTAGTGATTTATTTAAAGGAAAAAAAAAAAAGAAAACCACCTTGGCACTGCCGGCCTAGAGAGGCGGTAGTGCCCTGATGTGGGCCAGCAGGATCACGGAATCATAGAATGGTTTGGGTTGGAAGAGGCCTTAAAGATCACTCAATTCCAACCCCCCTGCTGCGGGCAGGGACACCTCCCACTGGATTAGGCTGCTCAAAGCCCCATCCAACCTGACCCTGAACACCTCCAGAGATGGGGCAGCCACAGCTTCCCTGGGCAAACTTCTTGTGCTTTAAAAGCTTCTCCCACAAAGGTGTATTGCATACATCCAACTGATCCATGCATCCATCCAAGTCTTTTACATGACAATGTCCTGAACTACACACCAGTATTTTCCACCAGAGTAAGGTAGGACTTTGTCAATAAGCTACTTTGTTTGAGTAAGTTGGTAGAGCTGCTTGGCACAGCTCAGTGTCTGTGCCCTTGGATGGATTTTGTTTGGCTTTTTCCTGTTGGGCGTGTTTGGGACAGTTGGAAATGTTCACTTATGGCAGCAGCAGTGTTGGAGGCACATGTGGCACTGGGAACATAACCCCTGACTCTGCGATCTGCCAGGTAAGCTGATTCAGGCACCAACCTTTGCCTCTCCATGCATTTGTTTGTTTCGAGACTGCTGTCATGTACTTGTACAATTAGCAAGTTGTATGGATAAATGAAAAAAAGGAAAGGAAAAGACCTCCAAATCCTGTTCTTGGAGACTGACAAACAGAACTGTTCATCCAGGAAACAACATAACTGTTTGATCAGGATTTTAATTCCAGTTGCTAGAGCAGTAATATCAGTAATTAAAATAGCAGTAATTAAAATAGCAGTAACATCAGTATTTATCCTGAAGTTCTTTCAAGCTTAGTTTCTTTGCATTCAATCCTTTAATCCTATTAAAAAGACAAACACCTTAATTACAACTACAGGGTCTTGGACAACTTCTAATAGAAACGGAGACTAAATACTGGGATCTCTTCAAAGGCTTTGTCACAATTCTGAGACCTTTTTTTGCTATTAAACTAGTATTGTTTTGTTTTGTTTTTTATAAATATGGCTTTGTATGAAGTAGGTACCACATCCCAGGCTGTGTATCAGAATAGCATATCTAGCTTGACATAGTGATTGTTATGGAGAAAACAAGGTCCAACACCTTCCTCCTCTGCCTTCTTTTTGGAGGTGGTTTTGCTATTTTTCTTTTCGGGTGAGGTGAAGACCTACAGACACGGGAGGAAAATCTAGAATAAGCAACACACTTCAGCATGTTGTGTTAGTGTTTTGCAATAGCCTGCTAGTTACAGCTCAGAGACCTGTCTCCCTGGCAGACTGCAGTGCTTGCACTGGAAATTGTGCATGACGACACGGTATTACTCACCGAAGCCACGTATTTGGCTAAAATCCAGGTTTGCCAGGTCCTGTCTCTTAGGCTTAAACATCCTGGATTGCCACCTCTAACCAGAAAGTAATTTGTTTAAAAGTGTGAGTCAGAGGATGTACTTTCTCTGGGCTAGTGAAAGCTAGGAGGTGGGGAGAAAGTCTAGATCATAGTTAAGACTGTGGGCAAACTAGACAAGGCTAATCCTCCAGGTATATAATGTGTTTAAGACTTCCCTTTCTCTTGAGCAGTGAGGCGTGGCAGCAGTCCTTCAATAATTGTTACTAGCCTTCCAGGAGCAGCATGAGAGCCGTTGAGCTGTTTTTCACTTAAAGGATCTGTTCTCTACAAAGGGGGGTTTACCCTGGCCGTGTGCCTCTTCATGGTGCTCAGTGCACTTCACCTGCTCTGGAAGGCTTGGGCTGCAAGTGCTTGGGGTCTCTTGCTCTGTAATTACAGGTATGAAAGCAGTACTGTTGGCTCAAGTGAAATGGATGTAATATTCTCCTGACATGAGGAGTTCCTCATCTTTTCCTCACAAGGGAAGGAGGAGGAGCAGGTGCTGTTCTCTTCTCTCTGGTGACCAATGATGGGACCTAAGGGAATGGCAGGAAGACATGCCAGAGGTGGTTTAGGTTGGATATTAGGAAACAGCTCTTCACTCAGAGAATGATGGAGCACTGGAACAGGCTGCCCTCATGGCGCCAAGTCTAATGTTATTCAAGAAGCGTTTGGACAGTGCACTGAGACACATGGTCTGAATTTTGAGGTTGTCCTATGCAGGGTTAGGAGTTGGATTTGATGATCCCTGTGAGTCCCTTCCAACTCTGGTCGTTCTGTGATTCCCTTGTTCTGTTGCTTTGCATTTTGTTGCCATGAACAAAAATCCCTTCTGTCACTGTGTGGACTCAGTTGCTGAATGGACTAATAACTGCAGTTGTGTTTTCACAAAGTTACTGGCTTTTTTTTTCCCCCTCACCAAAAAATTGTGTATCTGGTTTTGCTTGCAAAAATAGTCTTTCTGTGGGGGTCACCACTGTTGCTGTTAGTGCTGGTACACTAAAAAAATAAGGACGAGGCAGTCCCAACAGTGCAGAAGCAATGTGCTGATGTGCTTATAGGAGGAGACCATGCTGCTGAGTAGTTTCCTGGACACGTGCAGCATGACACAGTGGTCTAGTAATACTGCATCTCCGACGCTGAGTTTAGGGGGTTCCTCTTATGCTTCAGCAGCTCTTCACTTAAGTAACATGGTGTCTTTCAAAATCTTCTGGCTTTGAGGGACTTGGGAGTCCCAAAACACTATACAAGACTTCTTTAGAGAGCGTATAAGCCTTTCTTTTCCTAGAGCCTTGATGTGCACTTCTGGGCTGATAGAATGCATTTTATTGTTTCTGTTGCTGGCAGAAGGACAAAATTTCCCTCATTGCCCTAATGGGCGAAGCTGCACCTTTTTTGACTGCTTTATTTGTTTTCTTTATCACTAGGTACTTGCAGTACTGTGGGTAAGCATTTTTTTAACCTGCAGTTGTGAAATCAAACACTTGTAAGTAAATAGGAGTGGACAGCTGTTGTCGGTACTGCAAAGAAAGAATGATTTCACTGAACTGAGTGTTTGTAGCAGTGACATGAAGATGGAGGACAAAAATAGCAGAACAGTTACAACAGTAGGTCCCTTGCACAGCAGCAAGTTTTCTTCTCTCCTGCATGGAAGAGTCATTGTTCTGACTCAGGCTGAAGTTCTCAGCTTGACAGGGTGGTGTTAAGTGAGCAGTTTAGTGGCATTGCTATCCTTCTCCCTCCCCAGTGCATGAATGAGGTACTGAAATGCAGGCATAAATGCATTGTGTTGGAGGACGCTGGAGCAGCTGATGCACAAGCAGCTGCTTGTGCAGCAGCACGAGATGGAGCAGTGTCAGCTGTTCCTGCCCTCTCCAGCACTTGGGAATTGAAGGGTAACTTGAATCCTTGATTCGGGCTTGCACCCATTTCAGGAGGAGGTGGAGAGAGCCTGTCCAGCAGTGGAAGGAGTTGGTTGCTGGTAGGGTGTACACATCTTCTGTCCCTCTTCCCTATAACCAGTGCTGTCACACACAGTCAAGAAAATCCTTCACCCAGCCAGAGTAAAGCCTGTTCTCAGACCTTTTGGGCCAGGGAAGACATAGTTAAGGATCTGCTTCCTTTGATCCTCTGATGAGGCCAAGCTGTAACTGCTCTGGTCTTTTAAAATCCCAACAATATAAAATTGATACAAGCCCTGTTTGTTCCAGTTTCCTACACTTTGCAGCCCCATGAAACGCCTGCGGGTTCCCTTTTCTCCCACTGCAAACACCAATCTAAGCAACAGGAAACCTTGGAGACCTGGTCTGACTTTGCTGGCTTAAAACAAAGCCCTGTGCCTTGGCTTCTTGGCCTGTGCTGGCCCAGGCTGGGCAAATGCCTTGCTCTGCTTGATCTAGGTGCTTGGTGGGTGAAGTGGGAACAGCTGATATTTATGGCTGAGCTTGGCTGCCGTATGTTCACACCTCTCCTAAAGCTGGCTTGGGCACAAGTGCTATTGAGCTGCTTTCAGCTGTGCTTGGAGACTTCTGAGCACAGCCCCTTCCATCTGCAGGGGCTGGCAATAACCGTGTTCTCCACAGGGCTGCCTCCAGAACTTTATTTGTATTTATTTTCTTGCTCCTTTCTATCTTGTACATGCATTTTTAAAATCTTTTCTTCTACAGCTGCGCAGTACGGTTGCCCTTGACTGACAGACTCTGCTTCGTGAGCCAGATCTCAGCGCAGTCCCAGGAGAAGCTGGGTGGTGAACGAAACGAGTGTTGGGGCTTCAGATGTTTGCACTGACCCTGCTGGGTAAGGGCAGCCCAAAGCTGCTTTGGCTGCCCTGAGTGTTGTAAAGGCCGGGGTGCTGGGTAGGCTTTGTCCTTTTCCATCATGACAGTTTATTCCTTTAACAGGAAAGGGTCTGGACAGCTGTCATGGGGAGGGAGTCCCTCAGGTGGTACAGAGAAGTCTTGCATGTAGTCAAGGGACTAGATTTGCCACACAGAATCAATGAGTTGGTTGTGGATTGCTGATTCCTGAAGCTACTGGACATTACTGCAGGTAAGGGAGGACATCAGCTGTATCTCTTCAATAAATGATGTTTCCATGGCAGCAGATACAGTCTTTTTTAAAGCAAATGCTATCTTGACCAGCTTTCAAAAGAAAAAAATCCCCAACAACTCCATTCTTAGTTTAAGAGGAGAGAACAAATGTGTCGGTTGCAGAGCTCAGGGCAGCAGACAGCTGATAGGTGTGGAGTTTTTAATGTTTTTAAGAGAAGCTTATCTCCAAGTAGGATCATGGTGACCCCACTGTTGTCTCCAGTGCATTCTTTGTACTACAGGCACTCTTGATTTGAGATCTGCTATATGGTGGAAAGGAGGTGTTTACCCTTGTCCTTTTAATATCCTGCAGTGAGTAAGCAGAAAAATGTCAAACAAAGGGTGACTGAAAGGGAAAGCAAGCATTAAGTGAGATTAACCACTAAATTGAAATGCCCTCATTCAGCCCCAACTGTCACTTTGTGTCAGCTTCAATTTAAAACTCCAGAGGGACAGCTTTCTCTCCTATTAAAGGTAGCAGGCATCTTCAAAGTCCCTCATCTGTTGGTGTTTTATTAGCCAGAGAGATTGCAAGCTTTTGCCCAAGAATCTCGTACTGGAGGGTACACTTTCAACCACAAGCCTTCTCTTTTCAAAAAGACTGTGGTAACAGACCAGCTACCCATAACTTTCTAATCTGGATCTCTTCTGAAGGTTCAGTGTCATTCTTACCTTTTCCTCTTCATCTTCTTCCTCCTCTGCCCCCGTTAAGGGAGCTGAAAGAACATGTAGCTGTGTGCTGGCTTTGGCAGTTTGGCAGGATGATACCGTGCTCTAGGATCATTGATCTTGAATATGGTTGCCCTATTATAAAAACACTTAGCTCTGACAGAGCTGTAGAAAACTAAATGGATTTTTCTGCTATTGCAGCTGCAAATAGTGGTAATCGTTTGCATGAGTCTGCAGCCAGTTGCCCTTTGTAGAAGGGACAGTGCAGTGGAGAGCATGCAGGCTGCCGGCAAATGCTAGTGTGAGGAAAAGCACTCATTGTGGTATAACTTGCTCCTGAACAGAAAGGGGTGGACTCATGCTATCTAGTGAGAAACCAGCACTACTATTGTGGTGTGAATGCAGTCACCGAAAGATGCAGCTTTCCTTTTTCCCATGCTGACTTCCCTATTGCAGAGTGTGAGAGCAGAGCAGTAAGGGTCCTGGGGTGCTCACTGATAGTGGAGTGTATCAGCAAATGTATGCACCACCTTGGCTGAACCTGGGGTGCTTCCTTAATTCCTGCAGAACTAAGGGCTGTGGGAAGATACTGTGCCACACATGGTTCAGAGTGACTGGCTTCTGAACTGTGCCTCTCCTGCTTGTAGCCTGTCAGCAGCACAACAGCTGTGCATTGTGGTTGAAAACTTCATAGGCAAAGGGGAAGCATGCTTTTAGGCCTGTCAGTCTGACCTCAGTGCCAGAGAGAGTCATGGAACAGGTGATCTTGAGTGCTATCACGAAGCACATGCAAGAGAACCAGGTGATCAGGCCCAGTCAACATGGGTTCACAAAAGGCAGGTCTTGCCAAACTAACCTGATCACCTTCTATGACAAAGTGACTTGGCTGCTGGATGAGGGAAAGGCTGTGGATGTGGTCTTCCTGGACTTTAGCAAAGCCTTTGACACAGTTTCTCAAAGCATTCTGCTTCAGAAACTATCAGCCTCTGGCCTGGACAGGCTCACACTCTCCTGGGTGGAAAACTGGTTGGATGGCCGGGCTCAGAGAGTGGTAGTAAATGGTGTTAAATGCAGCTGGAGGCCAGTTATGAGTGGGGTTCCCCAGGGCTCAGTGCTGGATCCAGCCCTGTTCAATGTCTTTCTCAATAACCTGGATGAAGGCATCGAGTGCTCCCTTAGCAAGTTTGTGGATGACACTAAGCTGTGTGGAAGTGTCGATCTGCTGGAGGGTAGGGAGGCTCTACAAAGGGATCTGAACAGGCTAGACCACTGGGCTGAGACCAATGGGATGAGGTTCAACAAGGCCAAATGCCGGGTCCCACACTTGGGGCACAACAACCCTGTGCAGAGCTACAGACTAGGAGAAGTCTGTGGGAGAGCTGCCTAGAGGAGAAAGACCTGGGGGTGTTGGTCGACAGCCAACTGAACATGAGCCAACAGTGTGCCCAGGTGGCCAAGAAGGCCAATGGCATCCTGGCTTGTATCAGAAACAGTGTGACCAGCAGGTCCAGGGAGGTTATTCTCCCTCTGTACTCAGCACTGGTGAGACCGCTACTTGAATCCTGTGTTCAGTTCTGGGCCCCTCACCACAAGAAGGATGTTGAGGCTCTGGAGTGAGTCCAGAGAAGAGCAACAAAGCTGGTAAAGGGGCTGGAGAACAGGCCTTATGAGGAGCGGCTGAGAGAGCTGGGGTTGTTTAGCCTGGAGAAGAAGAGGCTGAGAGAAAACCTCATTGCTCTCTACAACTACCTGAGGGGAGGTTGTGGAGAGGAGGGAGCTGGCCTCTTCTTCCAAGTGACAGGGGACAGGACAAGAGGGAATGGCCTTAGGCTCTGCCAGAGGAGGTTCAGGGTTGACAACAGAAAAATTTTTTTCATGAAAAGGTTCATTGGGCCCTGGAACAGGCTGCCCAGAGAGGTGGCTGATTCACATTCCCTGTGGAGGTGTTTAAGGCATGGGTGGACGGGGTCCTGAGGGGCATGGTTTAGTGATTGATAGGAATGGTTGGACTTGATGATCCGGTGGGTCTCTTCCGACCTGGTTATTCTATGATTCTATGTCTGCGTGTGCATATATATAAGCCAATAATTTGTTGTTGCTATAATTGAAATTTTGATGATCTAATTAAAGAATGATTGTTAGTTTAGGTAATCTATTACAGAAAAAGTAATTACTGACTTCATCATTGCAGATGAAGTCAGTAATAATAAAGGTACTGTTGTATGCACTTACTTTCTATGTGTTTTACTGGTAATACGTTCATCTTTCCAATGGCTTCTGAGGCTGGTAGTGTGATTTTGGAGGTGGCAGAGCCATTAAAGCAAGTTCTCATTATTGTGAATCCTTTACTGGGAGGAATATAATGTTGATGGCAGCTCCTTCCTCTTCACTGGAATAATCCTGTTACATTTGCTAACTTGCTTTTTACACCTTTCCTTTTTCATTGCTCTGCAAGCTCCACATTCCATCCAAATATATAAAGTGTCCTTTATGTATGTTAGATATTATTTCTTTGTTTGCTTTGTTACCTCTAAAATAGTTTTCTCCAGCTGCAAATCTCCATTAGTGATTCACTTTCTCATAGCTGTGGGGTCTCAAGTGTCAACCCTGTCCCTTATCACCGAACATACTACGTGTTGGTACTGTCATATCCTGTGTCCCTACTTTCTGAGCTACACCAAATAAAACAGAACTGTAGGCAGAGCAAGCCTGACAAGGCCCTAGTCTTGAGGCCTTGCAAAACTTGGTTCAAGGCTTATGACCCGTTCATAGCCACGGCAATACGGTATCATGGAGTAAGAGAGAGGCTGGTGAGCAGCTGCAGGTTGCTGGAGGTGATGGGAGAGGCTAGCAGAGGGAAAATGGCAGTTTTTTTTCCTGGTTTGCTTTCCCTTTTCTAGCAACTAGAGGGGAGTGGGGTTTCATGCGAGCTCCCTAAGCCTGGCACACAGATAAAAGGATGTGTCAAGGGTTGTGTTCTGGAGCTGGTGTTTTCAGTCAGATGTTTCCCCCAGGCTTCAGTAGGGTCTGAGCCCATGCCTGGCATTGATCTCTGTTCATGAGAAAAACCCCAAAACCTTTGATAAATAAGCTTTGTAAGTAATGCTTCTTAGCTTCTTTTTATCATGGCGAAACTGCAAGTTTCAGCTCTGAGTGCTGGAGATGCTACTCGTGTCTGTTTTGCTTTGTTTACTTTTTCCTTGATTACTTTGATAAACTACTAGCAGGATTCTTAAGATGAGCAAAGATCAATCCTACTTATCCCTCTCTCACTGACTGTTCTCTGCTTAAATATGCATTTCTTTGTGGAATTATAGGTCTTGATTAACTTGATCAGAATAGCAGGATTTAAAAGAAGCCCCTTGATGCTTCCTCTTGAGTCATTGCTGCCTGATGTTCATTGTAGTGCCCTACAGCAGCTCAGTCCCTGGTAATACTCATATAATAGTGGACATCAGCAGCTGCTGGCAGAAAAGGCTGCCTTTGAAGAAGGGTTTTTTTTTTGAAACCTGCATCTTCTGGTCCACTGTAGCCTCTGCAGAGTAGTCTAGTGTTCTGATATGTCCCCTGCTTTTCCTCATACAGGCTCCCAGGAGTGGAGCTGCACAAGGACTTTCCTGTAAACATCTTTAAAGAAGCTGTCCTGTGAGCTGGAACTAGTACTTCCAACCCAAAAGAAGGGTTGGGGTATGAAGTGGGTACAGCTCACAATGGCTGAAGTGCATCTTGCTGTCTTGTCACTTTTATGCCTAAACATAGATTTGTTTCAGTCTGCATTAGTGGATCACGTGGTGCTGCATGCTGTTTCCATAGCACCACTCAGATCTGTGCTTGGCAGTCCCTGAAGTGGTTTGCTGAGAAGCTGACGTGTGTTCAGGGACGAGGAACATGAGGAGTAGTACCAGCCTAGTGCACAGGGCAGGGAAGGAGCCTTATTTAAGTATTGACTTTTGTGTTGCCAGATGTCACTGTCTTGGCAGAAGGAAAACAGGCCATTTTACTGAGACTAGCTGTGCTTGGAGCCATGAGCTCCTGAAAGCACCATTCATGCTGTGTGTTTCATCTCCTTGATGAGCCACGTGCAGCGCTGTGCTCCAAAACTTTTTTGTTAGACAGGATTTGAGTAAAAGGATAGACCAGCAGTGAGTTCTAGCCTTTCTCTTCTTGTAGGACAGCTCTGGTGTCTCCCTAGCAGGTATTTGTTTTACCTTCTTGTCTGTCCTCTGGTGGGGTCTCTCCTCTGTCTTGTGACAGCCCTTTCTGCCTGGTTCCTAGGCAGGCTCTTCAGCTGATGGACAGCTATAGTTCCCTGAGTATGTAGTACATGGGCCCTGGAGCAAGGCATGCATCCTGAATCCACCCACTGTATCTGAAGCATTGCCATGTGGTCCATCGCTGTCTCCAGAGTCACTTGGAGGAGCAGAAGTTATTGCAGAGGATCCCAGAGAGGCAGCTGTGTGGACATCTGAAGAAGGCCAGGTGGAGTGTCTGAAGTGACAGGTTGAGGTGGTGCTGCTGCCTGTCAAGCAGTTCCTCTTCCTTGATCTTCTTACTGAGCAAGACAGATCATTGCATGGATCCAACTCCCTGCTTCCCCCAGGTCCTGGGTCATATTTGGGCTCCTACGTGCCATCTTCCCTACCTGCTCCTGCTCCAGGGTGCATGAGGACCTCAGTCCCAAGCTTGGGCTGGGGACTCACACCCTAAACCAAAGTTGAAGATGTGTATGTGGGATTCTGTCCTCCACAGAAGTTGTCCTTTAATTTATGTAGCTTAACTGCTAAAACCTTTACTGTGTCTTCTAACTGGCTACTACTGTCATATGATTTAAGTGCAATAATTTGGAAGGAAGGGAAGACTTTAAAGCTGTACTGTTGTTCTTTTCTGATAAGATCAGCCCTTAACTGCAGAAAAGATGTGTTCTGGAGACCCACTTTAAACCTCTTTGTCTGAAGACTCTGAAGAAGGAATAAACAGTTGCTGTTACCATTTAAATAACTGGTTTTTATGAATCAGTCTTAAATACTGGCCTTTTCTGAATTACCTTTGCAGTTCTTAACACACTTAGAACAAATGTGAAGTTAAGAGAGACCTTTCTGTTTCTTGAACTCCCACTTGAGCTTTGTATACTGATCTTAACACTCTGCCAGGACTGCAGATCAGTCTAAATAATGATGCTTTCTAGGTGCAGTGCCTTGCTTCTCTTAGTCCAGCAGAATGAATTTGGGCAGTAAAAACTTTTTTTGAAAAGTAAAATGCAGTGACTGAATGTCTCTCTTTGAAAAAAATGTTGGTTTCCAGATGTGAACAAGTCCTGTTTTAGTCCATGGGAAAGGCATTTGGTGCTGTGGAAGCATGGCTGGGATAGCAGGTAAACTTTACGTCTAACACACCTCTCTAGGTGTGTTGCTTAAAACACCAGCTTCTGAGCGGCAAGTTGGCTGCACTATTAAGTGTATAATTTGTTCCTGCAAATGAGACACTCTCTGAATCTTCAACTGGGAAACTTATGCCACTCTTGTAGAGTAATTGAAGTGTCCTGCTTTGAAGTCTTCCTGTGTGGACTGCAGATGTGCACAAGTGGTATGTTTGACAAGAGCAGTGGTAAGCAAAGAGAATTAGTTTCTGCATTTTTCCAGGCAGTGATAGGTGAAAATTGGTGGAATTAATGCTCTGAAGCAGAATGGTTTCAGTTGTCTGGTATGCTTGTCATTGAGAAAATTTTTTTGGTGTGAAAGGTTTCTGGAGATTGTATAAGAAATAACTCGAGCGTCAGCAGAATCTGCAGGCCAACCTCTTGAATGCTTCCTGCAGTGCCAAGGGGGTATTTTTGGAGTGAGCACTAAAAGGGGAGAACTTCAGTGGAATAAATTTACTGTATTTTTTACTGGTACATGAAGTCTTTAATATGCTTCTGTTTCTTGTTTACAATTCAAGAGCAAACTTCACTTTAGTGAATCACAGTAACATAATTCCCCCATCCCTGATGAAAAGTACTTTCCTATTCGAGATGCATCATTTGTGAAAGTGAAAATATGAATTGGGAAGAGGAATACAGATGTCAGAGGAAGACCTCTGTGTGTCAAGAAGAGTTGAGATAATTTTTTAAGTTCTTGGAGGGGGAAGGGGGAACTAATAAGTAAAACCTGAAGTAAACCAACCAAACTTTATTCTAGGGAGAAGGTTGTTGGTAATACAAAAGCCTTTTGGATACTGCTGAGCCCGTGAGCAATGTCACTAGAGAGGTCATATTTCCCCTTCCTGCAGGGTGGTGGCAGCAGCATTTCTGTGAGGTGTGATGGCTCCTTAATTACACTGTTACCACAGCTCCCTAGCTGAAGTTCACACTTGGGGATTGACAACTCTGAACGAGCAGTAAGCAAGCCAGTGCTTGGACTTTCTCTGTTTCAATATCCTGATCCAGTTTTTTATCTTGCGATGCAGAATGAAAAACTGTGAGCTGCTTTGTTGATGGCTACTTAAGCTCTGAATTATTCTGAGTAGTTTCTGTGCTGATGTCCGAGCTCTGATATGCCAAACAGAATCACAGAATCGCATGGTTGGAAAAGACCCACAGGATCATCGAGTCCAACCATTCCTGTCAAACACTAAACCATGCCCCTCAGCACCTCATCCACCCATCTTTTAAACACCGCCAGGGAAGGTGAATCAACCACTTCCCTGGGCAGCCTGTTCCAGGGCCCAATGACCCTTTCCGTAATTTTTTTCTGATGTCCAGCCTAAACCTCCCCTGGCGGAGCTTGAAGCCATTTCTTCTTGTCCTGTCCCCTGTCACCTGGGAGAAGAGGCCAGCTCCCTCCTCTCTACAACCTCCTTTCAGGTAGTTGTAGAGAGCAATAAAGTCTCCCCTCAGACTCCTGTTCTCCAGTCTAAACACCCCCAGCTCTCTCAGCTGCTCCTCATAAGTCCTGTTCTCCAGCCTTCACCAGCTTCATCACTTTTCTCTGGACACACTCTAGAGCCTCAACATCCTTCTGTGGTGAGGGGCCCAGAACTATATATTTTTTGACAATTCACAGTTGTGAAATGTGTGATGAAGCTTGTGCAGTAGGGACTGATGCTAAACTTGGACTTCACTTAAGAGTGCAAACCTTTATTCTTAGGATTTGCAGTGATTTTCAGTTCCAGATCAAATTTTGTGAGTATGTGAGTAGTAGAAACAATGCTGTTCTGAACTTGCTGCTCAGTAAGAGCACTGGAGGTGTGCTTTCTTTAAAAAAACAAACCAACCAACCAACCAAACAGAAACCAAACACAACACCCTCCCTGATAAAACCACACAAAATAAAACCAAAACCACGACAGAATCCCCATGTTGTCTTTTCTCACATGACCCCTACTCCCAATTTTTGTGACTGAAGTTCAGTTCCCTTTAAGATTCATCCTTCAAACCCACTGCAGTTCTTCCACTTCCCTTGTACCACATTGGCTGTACCCGAATTGGGAAAAATATCTGCCTGACTTTGTGCTTATCTAGTTCTTTCCCGTTTTGTCCACTCTCATATACTTCAATAAAACAAATGTTTAAACTTGCTCTACTTACTTTGTTGTTAAATATAAGTGAGGAGCCTGGAGATAGGCTCATTCAAGCATGCTGATGTTTAGGATAACCTACCTTTGTTTGGAATGGACTGGGACAGAACTAGATCATGCATAAATACTTTAATAATACTTGGAAATCTTGAGATATTAGTATATCTATGATAAGAGATCAGTACTTTTCTGATCTGAACCTCTGTAGGTTGTAAAAACCCAAATATAGATTGTCTGTAATGTCACCCAGAGGCAAAAAGTGATGTCACCTGTCTGAAGTTTGATCTGATGGAAGGAGGTGTGCTCAAGTTCTTCTAGGACCTGGAAATCCTTGAAAGCTTTATCTCTTTGTGGGGAAATTGTCTCTGGACAGACTTTCTTGACTTTTTTTACACTGTCTTTGCTTTTGGAGTGATCAGTGTTTTATGGGTGTCTTTTGATTTGTGTGACAGCAATATCTTTCTAGGCTAACAGTTTCATTTAATTTACTGTCCTAGTCTGACTTGGAGTAGGAGCAAATGTCTCTTAACAGGATTTACTCAGCTCAAGCAGCATTAAAAGTCATTCAAGGACATATCAATCACATAAAAATCCCGAAGTACTTATTAATATAATAAGAACTTCAATGGTCATTGAAGTTTAGGTAGATGCATTATCTGCATTATATTAGAAAAAAAACAAGCCTCTCGGTGCAGTTGGTTTGTTAGTGAATTGCTACTGGTTGACTGCATACACAGTTGCAAGATTCTCCCTCTTGTCTCTGCAATGAGATTAAGAGCAGTGTAGAAATATTCAAGCCTCACATCTTGAGTTTGACCAAATTTGCAGCCCTGGCAGAATACAGTTCAAGGTCCCTTGACTAATGACTTTGAGCCATTGCTCCAAATCAGTTTGGAAGCACTGTGAGTGTTGCTGCTGCCCAGCTGGATGTGTCATGCAGCAAATACAAGCAAGTAGCAGTCAAATTCCTTGTGGTGTGGGATGCTTCAGGTACTACATGATTGGATGGGTGAGTGATAAAATGCAGGACTGTAAAGAAATAGGTGATATACCTTGCTTCATGCTGCAGAGAAAACAATGCAACTTACTCTGTTTTCAAGTGAGAGATGCCCAGTAAATCTGAACTGCTGCATTAGTGTGCAAGTGTACTTTATACCAGCAACCTGGCGGTGTGCCGTTAGCACTCCTGTGCTAGATGCTATTTTCTTTATTATAGGTGGGCTTAGGAAAATTCTGCAGTGGGTGAGAAATGTGGATGGATAATATGGGCTTGTCTTTGTTAGGGGCTCATCTGCGTTGGCGAGCTACATAACTGACTTGATGTCTGTTGTCTGCTTTTACGCACCTCATGGACAGGCTGATTCCCGGAAGGGTTTGTGGGGAGGCACATTACTGGGCTAAAGGTGTAATTTGACCTCAGGGGCAAGGAGGATGAGGAACAGGTTCTTATGACCTGAGAGGTCTCTGGGGCATGTATGATGGCAGATTTATTGCACCAGTGCACTTCTGCTGGGTAGGCAGGGTTTTACAGTTTCATGGATATTTAACACTGTCTTCTCAGGTAAACCAAAAGCAAAAATGTTAATAGGATTTCTACACTGCTTGCTACTTGTAGTTGCTTACGTTGTAGAAATCATACTTTGATCAATCTTATGCAATTAAAAAATGGATTACATGTATGTGATAGCACCAGTTTAAATCCTAAGCTTTGTTAGTCAAAGCCTGAGAGGGGAAGAGTGTATCAGACTGATGGTTGCCACCATCATGTTGAATTACTAAGCAAAAAAATCATCCTTATGGATAGCTGAATAAGGAGCTAGACTGTAGCAAGGGTGCACCTTAGCCATGCATCCAGTAATTTCTGTGTGGAAATTCTGGAAAAAAAAAGAATATTTTTTCAGCTTTGCAGGCTCCAAGAACATGTAGTGACGAGCTATAAGACTTCATAAATTAGAAAGGTTTGTGCTTCTCAGGAGGGACCACTTGAAAGTAAGTGATGTCCCAGGAACTTGTGGGAGTCACCTCTGTTTGGTAAGCTTGTGTACAATAAGGACTAGATTCAGCTCTTAAGTTTTCAAATTCGGTTCCACATTTTAATATGTGTTTATTGGAGGGGCATAATTCTCTACCAAGTTGAAATGAGTTTAAAGTCTGAGGATGAAAAGGGTGAGTTAGAAGTCTGGGCTCTTGTTTACTTTTGTAGTTACTGATATAGCTTTAGGCTTGAATCAAGCACCTTCAATTGACTTCTGATATATTGTTTGGATGTGTTTTAATCCAGCTGGTCTTGTGAGCCTAGAGGAGGGAAAGTTAGCCCAGTTGAGGGGCATTAGATGGGATAAGAAAGCAAGCTGTCCGAGCAACCTATTAGAAGGTTGACTGCCAGGCTTCCATATGAGACTGCAGCAGGGCAGTGTGTGTCTGTGTGTAACAGCAGTCAAAATGAAGCTTCTGTCAAATCTGCAGTGAGGTTGCTAGGGTGGAGGTATCTGAACGCTGCCTGCATTTAGAAAACTGAGTGAGATCATAAGAGAGTGCAGCCAGCTCACCCTATTTCCTTTGTTAGTCTTGAGGATATTTGGTGGAATTATGTCAACAGGAGAAAGCTGTTGTGACAAGAAGGAGCTTTCCATATTTTGTTGTGTTCTGATGATAAACTTAGCAGTGCTTCTAACAAATTTCACTCCCTTTGCTGTTATGTATGCATCCTTTGTGGGAGTCTTCCTGAAGATTACTGAGCTCTGACTTTCTCGGCGACTTGTATGGCAACCGTGAAAATTACTGAGTCCTGAGCACAGAAGTGACTCTTCCAGTTCTTTTGAAGAGCAAGCTAACATAGCTGAACTGACGTGTGTTTGGAAGCTTTTGTGCCAGCTTTTGTGTAGACCAAGGACCTTTGCTGGCAGAACCTAAAAACAAGCGCTAGGATAAGTTGCTGGAAGAATAAAACAAGCCACACTAATGTGGGTGAAGAATAAACTGAGGAATCTGAGAAGGGAATTCAGAGACTTAACTTCAGCTTAGTTTCCCTTTCTCTGTTTCACTGATAGATTAAAGAGGAGACGCCCGTGCTTTAAACAGAGCATAAGGTAGTTTTAGCATAGTGACACTGATAGCTGATTTGTTTGCTTCAATTGTTTTTTCATATACAAGGCTGAGCTATTCCTGCTGAAGCAGCATACATTCACTTGCTTCCTGGGGAATGGCAGTCAGGGAGAAGTGGATGGCTTTCTAAAACATATTTGCCAAGAGCTTCTTTTGTGTTAAAAATACAGAATCATGTGTTAGGCCAAAAAAGTTGCTTGCTCACTCATTTTGTGGGAAAAAAGGTAAGCCAGTCTCTTTTATGCAGTTATAGGACTTCTTTTGCTCAGAACCTGGCTCAACCGGACTGATCAGCTGCTCTTTTCCTCCAGACTTCTAACTGAAATCAGAATTGCGCTAGTACTGTAAATGCTCTTACCTTGCTTGTTAGCCATCATGATACTCCTTTGGACTGGGCAGATGTGAAGGAAGTGCCAAATCTCCTGTGAAATCTCTGTCCATACATCCGTTCAGAAAGTATGGGAGAAAATGGAACTTTGAGAAGGTGTTTGCAAATCTAATTAATGAGATGAAGGGTTAACGGCAGCAGGACTCTTTGTATTCCTGGGCAGTCTCTCCAGAGCTGCAGACCTTGCTCACCTTGTTTGTGACATTGTACAGCTACCATCTTAATCACAGCATGGTTGAGGTTGGAAGGGACCTTTGGAGGTCATCTGTTCCAACCACCTGCTTAAGCAGGGCCACCTAAAGCTTGCTGCCGAGGACCATGTCCAGATGGCTTTTGAATATGTCCAAGGGTAGATTTTGTGAAGTACTTCTAAGCCCCATTACTTGCATCAAATTGTGCTCTGCTTGGTTGCATCTTTACTTTTTATTTCTGTCCTCAATAGCAAATGGTGCAAATTCTGTGGTACACGAAATCCAGGCACAAACTTGGCAATTGTGTGGTGGGAGCTAGTGCATACTTAAAGCATTGAAGAGTGGTTTGCCAGTATTATTAAGGTATTACTGAGACTACAGGTACTACTTTTCTGGTGATTAGCCTGTCAAATATCGCAGTACCTGGTTCAGCCTAATCTGTAATGAAATCTACTTTGTTCTTAAAACTTCAGTATCATGATTTCATGGTGGGGCCTGATATCGTGGAGTGGGAATTGTGGGCTTTTCTGGAGCTGCTTTTCAGAAGTGGAAGCTTTAAGATGTAGTGTTGAAGGAGATGTTTGCTTTAAGAGCAAAAGAGTAGATCTGTCTTCTGAGAGAGGCTGGGAGTTGCTCCAATAAAACTCACTTGAGTAAAGCTTTTAATTAGATTGCAAGGTTACATACTAAAACTTTGTTTAAAGCAACCCTGTTCTGCACTACAGCCTTTTCTGCCTAATCTTTTCCAACTGTAACTTGGCTGCAGCTCAGCTCTATTATTCCAGTGTTTTTGACAGTTTCAGTCTATTACCGGGGACTGGATTCTCCAGAGAATGGCAGCATAGCTGGAATAAGCAGCTGAAGTCAACTATCTACATACATTCTTCTAAAATCTACCTGACAGTGTTTTGACTTGGTTAATCTCACTTGGGAACATTCCTCTGTACTTGCAGAGTTTGGCCTGCCTTCAAAGTCGATGCAGTGGTCTACCTGATTACTGGCCTGGGGTGCTGGCTACTGTGTCCTTTGGACTGGATGTTTCCTATGGGCTGGAAATGCTTCTCATCTGCTATTGCTGGAGTGGACAAATGTGACTGTTCTGACCTTTGTCAGAGACACAGAACTTTGCCTTAAGTTGGGATTTCTGCCTACTGAAAATCTTGTGCGTGCTGGAGCAAACTGGAGAATCTGTGCAAATAGGGAGACTTCTACCTGATATGAAGGGGTTAAGAGTCTTTCTGTGGTATCAGCTTGTCTAGCAGCAAAATATGCTGGAGCGTGGATCTACTCCCTCACAAGAGCTCAGGAAATTAGTCTGAGTTTATAATTGGATTGGGAGGAGGAGAGAACTGCTGCCTTCGCTAAGACTTGCATCAGCCGTCTGAAATGCTGCGGGGTTGAGATGTTGGTTTAAGAAAAGAGCAATACTAGCAATCCTTACGGTAATCCTTAACTGCAGCCCTTGGAAGTGTGTGTTGCACGGGGATACATCTTGGGATGATGCTGATCATTCTAACAAGTTTTGTTTTTTTTTTTTTAATACAAGAAAGTAAATGCAGCATTTAGTCTTAAGGAAATGCTGGAGATGGTACTTCAATACAGCAAAACATTCTCTAGACAATTCTGTTGCATCAGGGAGAGCTAGTCCGGAGAAAGCATGTTGAAGGAGGCTGAAGTAAATGAGATTAATATGGTGGTGTTGAGTTGGGCTCTGCTAGAAGGCAGCAAATGCCTAAACCTTTAAGCTGCAGTGTGCTGACCATTACTAACAGAGCTGCCTGCACTTGTACTATACAATTGCAACTATTGTAGTTGTGCAGCTCCATTCATGTCTTGAATGAATATAGGAGCTGAAAGAGGTGTCTGCTGTTAAAGAGAGGGGAGAGAGCACAACATGGAAATAGGGGCATGAATGCACTAAGTCTTGCTTAGTGTTTGGCTTCTGTCCTATTGCTTCATGGCATTTTTCTCTCTTAATGCATTGGATCGGGTGCTGAAAGGCTTTGCTCATCTGTAAACTGGTAAGACTTTGAAGATCAAATTGATGCTACAGAACCTAGATTGGCTTAAGATGCTTAAGTAGCTTTATAGCTCTTAAAATGGCTTATGCCCCATAAAGCTCAGTCAGAGTGGGGACAAGGACCTGACTGTTGCTGCCTGATTGGGATGTGTATGGGAAAGGTGGGGGTGGGGACAGACCTAGCTGGAGCTTGTTACCCCAGCTGCAGTTACTGAGTGGAAGGTCTCCACTCAGTCTTGCCTGTTAGTAGAGCACAGAAAGTGCAAATTCAAGCCAGGAATAGGCTGAGTAGTCAACAGAATCTTAACAGTTGACCTTAAAATAACAGACGGTGTGGCCAGCAGGTCCAGGGAGGTTATTCTCCCTCTATACTTGGCACTGGTGAGACCGCTCCTTGAATCCTGTGTTCAGTTCTGGGCCCCTCATCACAAGAAGGATGTTGAGGCTCTGGAGTTAGTCCAGAGAAGAGCAACAAAGCTGGTGAAGGGTCTGGAGAACAGGCCCTATGAGGAACGGCTGAGAGAGAGCTGGGGTTGTTTAGCCTGGAGAAGAGGAGTCTGAGAGGAGACCTCATTGCTCTCTACAACTACCTGAGGGGAGGTTGTAGAGAGGAGGGAGCTGGCCTCTTCTCCCAAGTGACAGGGGACAGGACAAGAGGGAATGGCCTCAAGCTCGAGACATTGATAGGAATGGTTGGACTCGATGATCCAATGGGTCTTTTCAAGCCTGGTGATTCTGTGATAACTTTTTAATCTGTAAGCAAACTATTGTTCTGCTAGATGTAAATGTGGGAAAAGCAGCTTCTATGAAAGGCTACCATATTATCTTATCCTTGCTTAGCTACCAACAGGGTAGAAGTGTTTTAATACTAAACTGCCTTACTTAAATTGCTTCTAGAACCTTGGGCTAAGGTGGAAACTGCAGACCTGGGTAGCAGGAGATATCTGAAGAATGAACAATGTTTGAGACTAGGCAGGGAAATGTCTGGTTAACAGTGTTTGCTGAAACTGAACGGCTTTTCTAGCTGTGCAGGAAGTTCCCTCCCATGTGATTCATGATGTACACAATCTCTGCTGACTGTTGATGCTAAATAGTTACCTGGGAAAGCTTTAAGCACACTCCCTAGCCTTAGCAGAGGAGATTACAACACGATTAATGGTAGAGGTTGTGATGGTAATACTTTACTGAGGCTTGCTGAGCCTTCCTGAGCCACTTTGTGACGTTCAGTTGAACTTGTCGGTAAGTAAATGGTTCAAGTGTCCTTGACAGAAGTTATCTACCTTCATGGCAGCCTTTGAAACACCAGCTTCTAAAATGGCATAGATGATGGAAGTACCAGCCTGAGTTATTAAGGGCAAATGCATACTTATTCTGGGACAGCAAAATCTTCAGTTTTGATCTCTTGCATAGAAAGCAAAACCCCACTGCTACTTGTCTCTGGAGGAAGTGTGACCATAGGCTTCAAGGTCTCTTCAGGTACTGGCTTCCAGCTGATCCCTGCAATTACAACAAAAGTGTGCCTGTAACAATTGAATTTGCTTGGCAGAGCAAAGAACGAAGATACTCAAGCATGCTGAATGATTACTCTAAGCCATGTAACAGAAGTCTCAACTTAGGCTACACATTTCTAAAATGTGTCTTGCATTGGGCGGGCAAGGTATGTCTAGCAGGGTATGGCTCTACGGCCTCACCTAGAGCTAGCTGCAGGTGCTCTGAATTGCCATGAGGAGGAGGAAGGCCACACAGTGTATTTTGGATATGGGAGGATTTCTAAGAAAGGCCTCATAATGAGCCTGTTTAGTTTTCACAGTGTAGAAAAATCATGATTCCTGCTATCACCTTGCTATTTCCAGCTGTCGAGATCTGCTGAACTTGTTAAAAAGCTTCACACTGCAGAGCAAAACCTGTCTTTTTAGGTCCATGTGGCTGTTGCCTGTCATCCCCATCCTGCTTTGTTCCCTTGGGTCAATCACTTAAATTTGGAAAGTCCCTTGGAGGGAAATTAATTCCTCCTCCAAATGCACCACACCAACAGCTAGCAGGGCTCATCTTCAGACTGCCTTTAGGTGGCATGTAGGGAATGCTGCCCTGTCCTGCTCTACACTGAATCCCTGAGTGCTGAGGGACTGCTGAGGCAGAAATGGATAAACTATTGTGGCTGGCAGGAGGGGTTTTGTCTTCCCCAAAGTAGAAAATTGGAAGTTGTCTTGCAGGTTTGGAAGGGTGGACTGCAGTCTTTTCTCTTTACAGCCAGATTGGCTTGTATTTCAGGGTGAAGGACGTTGGAACTTCCCTAGATGGTGAGGAAGAAGCTTGTGCAGTGAGAAAACCCCTTCATGATCCAGATGGGGTTTGTAGCTGAGAATGAGCAAGGAGCGACCTCCCATAAAGTCCTGCAGATCAGAGAGCAGGAGGCCGGTGTGTTTAGGTGGCTTGTTTGGGAGGTGCTGTAGCAACACAGCTGTATGGCCACTATAAGATAGCTTAATCTAAGCAAAGAAAATAGTTTGGTGTGGAGTGCTTGCATGGTCCCTTTCTTGGCAATGATCTCAGGACAGTAATATTTCTAAAAAATAGAGAATTGTCTTCAGTGACTACTGGGCTTATACTCAGGCTGTGCCTAAGCCAGGCAAAACCAGAATTCAACCTCTCATGCAGAGGCTCAGATTTGTCACTCAGCAAACCTTCCCTCTAAGTAATGTCCTCTACTTGTCTCTGTTGCTGTGCTGAAGATGTGTTGGAGTTTGGCTCGTTCACACTTCTGTCTGTAGCAGTGACAGGCCAGGTCAGCAGTCTTGGACTGTCAATTCAGATGTCTCTAGGGATGCGGAACTAACTTTTGCACCATAAAAATGCAGGAAGAGTACCAGAGAGTGTTATTTTTTTTTAAATGGATGATTCAAGGTAAAACTGAATGCAAGGAGTTCCCTGTAAATGACAAGAACCTAAGTGTTGACTCGAGTACATGCCCTTGGCCAGGAAATTGTATTCCTCACTGTTGCCAGGGGGAACTGGGCTTCATAAGGGGTTCTTTTCCCTATAATAGCAACTTTCAGTTGTCATAGCCTGCTAACATTGATTAGTATTACGCTGAATGATTCCCTGGGGTTGGGGGAAAGTTCTAGGTGGTACAGCCTAACCTTCATGCTTTTTTTCTGTGTCAGGAGGGCTGTGGTAGAAGACACTCAGCTGTTCCAGCATGCCACCTCTGACAACTTGTCATTTGCCTATTCCAGTTAGGGCAACTACTGCCTGAGCTTTTAGTACAGAGGAGTTTCTGTCTGCTTACTTCCATGAGGAAAGGCTGCAAAGCAGAATGGTAGCTGTACATGTTATTGTGCTTGGTTAATAGGGAGTATGGTATTACTGTAACCATGTTACAGTTCTCTGCTGCCACTGGATGCTTTAACTAGAATCTGTGGCCAAAGCATTGACCTTTGTCAGGTGAACATTGCAGTAGTTCTGGCAGATGCCACAGCCACGTGCCAAAGATGCGGAGGGACGCATTCTTCTTTTCAGTGGGTTCAGGAAACAGCAGACATGTACAAATCAGGCGGTGGCACTGTCATTGTTATCGGCCTGCAGGTAGTCTGCACCAGAAGCCAATGTAGGTCTGCAGTCTAAAGAAGCTGCTCTTTAATTAGCTGGAAGGTCTGTTCCTGCGCCCACTGACTGCAGTGGAAATGGAAAGTTAAAACTTCAGAAGTGGTACACTTTGTTCTTGTATCCCCATGGAATACATTGCCCAGGCTTGACTTGAGTATGCTGCAAGGCTCCTTCACTTCCATGGCTTTGAGTGGAGGATGGTGTAATGTCCCTGGCTCTGTCCTAAAATATCACTGTTGCAGTGGAGGAAAAAAATAACTCTCATTTGATTATGCTTTTCTGTGTGCAGGCTGCAAGGAAGAGCCCAGGTCAAGGTGTGGGGCTGTGAGGAAATGGTTGGTCAGATGTAAAGTTAATCTACACTGCCAGTAAGCTCATTTTTTCAGTGAAAGAAGCTGACTTCGGAATTAAAAAACAAACAAACAAACAAACAAACAAAAAACCACAAGAAAAGTAGTGAAGTGCTGCAAAACTGTGCTGAGAGCCGCTTTTAGGCACTTCTGCTTCCTAGCTGCTAAATCTTAAACTGCCAACATGAGGTCAGATGGTTTATGTAAGTTGATCTTTCCTTGTGACATAGATGTCAAAACACAAATACATTTCATCAGGTCGATGCACTTCAGTGTTACCGGATTGTGGTATAACCGGCTGCTCTAAATAGCTCTGGCTGAAGCACCAGGGACGTGGGGCAGTGCACTTCTTCAATAATCTAAACCTCCTCATACCCAGATATATTTAGCTTCATGGGCAAAAATCATAATGGACACCAGCACTATAATAAAAAGAAACTAGGTGGTGTTTATAGTGTAGACTTCAGAGGCAAGTGTTGCTTTCTTACACTGTGAGCTTGCGTTATGGTGCAATAGTTGGGCAGCAGAGACCGGGTTCTGGCTGCTGGTTATTGCACTAGTGGAAGCAGCTGGAGAAATAGTTACGCATGCAGAATTTTCCATTAATCAGAGGAAAAAGTCCTACACAGATGGTATATAGGATAGATTACGGCTAGTAATCCTTTTGTGTCCTAGAAGATTAAGGATATCCTGGTGTAGCTGCAGTCAGCTGACCTTTTTTTATTTAAACGATTGAAAATTCTTGATGCAATTCTGCAGAGGACCCAGGCTCTTCCAGAAGCCACAAATGGTGCGCTGTGAATGTTTGTTAAAGGAACGGTCTGTTTGAGTACAGCTCCAGTTATAAATTTACAGGAACTTTGTGCCATGTAAACAGCAGCAGCTACAAGATGGCTAAGAAATCTCTTGCTGGACAGTTCTGTCAAATCTAGCAGAGGCATACGAGAGCTGAATTTTATGAGAAGGTGCAGTGAGTGTCATGTGAAGAAACGGAGGGTTTCTGCAATCCTGCTGTCTGGGTTGCCCCAGAAAGCGAAGATGAATGCTTTGGTGGAAGAAGATTGCTGCTGCACGCTCTGAATTTTCTGGCATGGATCTGTATGAGGATTACAAATCACCCTTCGATTTCAATGCTGGAGTGAACAGAAATTACCTTTACCTGTCGCCTAGCATAAACCTTTCTCCTCCTGGATCACCTACACTGGCGAAGTCCGGTAACTTCCTGCTCTTTATTTTTAGAAGCCTCAGTATGGGACGTTTAGTGATTAATATCTGTGAAAAAACTCCCCAAATTAAGAATCCATAAAATTTGCCTGAAGTGCAGATGTAAATGAAGGTAGAAGTTGACCTACTGTTAACTCTGGTAGCTTATTAAAATAGCTTTGATGTGTTGTGTAGTGTAGTACCTCATGTGCTATGCATTTATCAACTTTGCTCTATTTCTTATTTCTTAACTGAGTAGAAAGGTAGTTTGAAGGAAAATGAAATGAGAACAGTATTAGGAACAAAAGGGCAACTTCTGCAGGATTTATGTCATTGGCCTTGTTTTACTATTAGCCTTCTTTGGGGAGAGGAGGTAAGAATTGCATAATTAGACTGTCCAGAGCTCTGATTCATATCTGCTCTTGCCTTAGTACTGAAAATATGGCTGGTTAACATAAATGTCCTCTAACGCCTTCACTCTGTTTCACCTAGTGTTTAGATTGCTCTAAGTGTTATGTTTGCAGATGACTAATGTGCTTGCATGCCCTGAAGAAGTGGCTGTTGCCTGCATCTGTCTAGTGCTTAACCCGACTATTTTCTAGCTGGTCACCTGTTATATGGAACATCTACAGTCATGTCTGCTACCACGTCCTAGTCTGGTTTTACCACCTTTTGTGCTGGACGTGATTTTCCAGTGTAATCAAACATATAGGAAGCTTAGCCTTTGGGAATGAAAAAACAAGGCAAAGGTACAAAGGTGTTGACATTTTTGGTGGTTTTATTCTTTGAAATCTTAGAAATATGCATCCCTTGGATAACTTTTATGTGAACTGAAATGCTTTAATGAACTTGGAGAGCTAGGGGCCTCTGGGGAACAGGGGTCAGCTTTCACTTCTGCAATTACTGTGTCTCCCTCCTTCAAAAGGCGGGGAAGCAGTCTCTTGTATCCTGTGTTCATGCGTCACCATAAGCACCAGCTTTTGCTGGGCTTTTTTCTTTTTCATTCACTTGGAGTGAATATATTATTAGAGTGTGGGAGAAGCCCAACAACTTTCTCTCCTAGTTTGGAGAAATATGTCTCAATTTGGCTTTTCCCATAAAATGGGAAGCACTTAAATTTGATCTTATGTATTGCAAAATAAATAACCTCTGTAGCACTGTACATTACTCAAATGCTGGAATGATCCTATTATCTTGTAACAACTTGTTCTCCTGAACCCTAACAAGCACCTTTTTTCTTTAGCTCTGCCAAATGTGTAGTGATTGCCAAATATGCTCATTCTGACTGTCTGACACAGAATAGGTTTGTCTAAAGATAAAGCTTTATGAAAGTTAACTCTTCCCCACCTCCAAGGAATCACCAGTACTTACTTAAAGGGCTGATGTTTACTGTTGATCTCTGAATTCAGGCCAGAATAGGGTAGGAACTTTGAGTCAAAATAGAGCATGAACTTGGGTTGAAACCAAACAAAGCAAACCCCCAATCAGAAAGCCTGAGTAGAAGTTGAATTGCTCTTAATGGTTTGCCTATCCTGGCAGGATAATGTAGGCTTAAGTGCTGTTTCCCTGAACATTATCTGTGAAGTCCTGATCTTGTTCAAGTCCTGAACTTGTTCATGTCTTTATTTGGTTCATTTAAGTAGGTCTAATAAACTTTTGGGATAATATGTTAATCTTAGAATACAGACACCTAAAAACTGACCCAAAAACTGACCTTAAAACTAGCTAAGTTTTCCCAGTGCTATATAACATTTTTTTTTCCCCAACAGATTTTTTACTCTGTGTAAAGGACTTGAAATGCTTGGCTAAGCTTGGTTATACTGATTGTAGTTATACTCAGCAACTGAATTTGAAGTCCCTTGCAACTCT
The DNA here is from genome assembly GCA_033558105.1 of Coccyzus lansbergi. Taxonomy (NCBI): domain Eukaryota; kingdom Metazoa; phylum Chordata; class Aves; order Cuculiformes; family Coccyzidae; genus Coccyzus; species Coccyzus lansbergi. Next base: position 79,213 of record JAUMJK010000710.1, read on the forward strand.
AAAGATGCAAGAGAGTTAAAGTAACGAAAGGTGACAAATTGAGACCAATGACAACAGTTCTGCTGCTGAGCAGAGAAGAGCACAAGCACAAAATGTGCTTTTAATGGGTCAAGCTGCAGCATTTCCATCTCTTGGCTGACTGCTGTTTGCTTGATTTCTTGCCCTGCACCCCGCAGACTATCTAAGGTCGGCTGTGCCCCCTGCCTTGCGAAGCTGCCTCAAAGCCAAGATCTTGCTGCCTGCTGGCCCTAGTTCATGGGCTGCAATTTTGTGTTGTAGCGACATTGTTGTGGACGACTGTGGATTGTTGTCTGTGTGTACAACTGCTTGTTGGTTAGGCTGCCTTAGCACAGCCTTCCCACAGCAGATGAACCCTGTATTGCAGTTAACTGAGGAATGGGAGCAAAGTGAGCAGGGAGGTGAGCAGTTATGGGAAATGAGGGAGGACGTGCTGGAATAAAGAGTAATGGGAAGGTGTTTGAATACTTCAAATGGAGCTAAAGAAGAAGTAATAAGTGGGAGGGGGACGGAAGGTGAGGAGAGGTTGTAGTAAGATGTGCAGAGTGAGGCATGGAGGACTGAGCAGCAGCGATTTTCTGCCTTCCTGAAAGATCTGCAACATAAATGGGAAGGGGAGATCGTTCTCTTCTTTTTTAGCACTGAGTCCTAAATTGGATGTAGACAACAAGTAGCATGAACTCCCTTCAAACACCAGTTTTCCAGAGAGCAGATATATTCCCAAAAGAGAAACTACTGCTGTAGGAGGCAATCTAGCCTGTTTTCCTACTGCTAGATTGATCTATTTTTGGTGAGATAATCCAGATGACTCTTTGTAACCAGATTGAACAGGCTTTCTGCTGGATGTGCTAAAGCGCTAGAGCCGGTGGGGTCTTTGATACTTGCAAACTTTCTGAAATGGCTTTTGCAACACCGACGTGTCATCCCTAAAGGGGCTGCAGATGGAGAACAAGTCAGAAGTCATCGGCCAACATACTGGGGGCTGTAGAGCACCAGGGGAAAATGGAATTTAAGCTGTTTAGTTTTGCTTCAGTTAGGCATATGTGATTAATAGTGTTTATAAATAGCAAACTGGTAAATAGCAGTTTGGCACAAAGGGAATGGTATTCTTAATCACTTGATGTTAGGAAAAGGAAATGTGCTGAGTAAAAAAACTTACCTGATTGTGTGATGCGAGCCATAAGCCTGTTTGGTGCTGCAGTTCTGTGCTTTTGTTTGAGCATTAGGTTCAAATTCTTTTTTTTCCCCCACAGTCTAGATTCCTGCCAGAAAACAGTGTATTGGGAAGCCTGTAGGAGCCATGTTACATTTGTGTACAAGACAGATGTCAATCTCTCGGAAAACATGGTATAGATTTCATAAATAAAAGCAGAATGAGCTTTCAGTGGCTTTCTGTATGCTTCCTTCTCAGTGTACTCTATGTTAACTTGCCATTTACAAGTGTTCTGCCCTTATAGCAGTGTGCTTCTAGAGGACAAGTGTTTTGAACATGCGTACAGGCAGAAAACATTCTGGTTTAGAAAGATTTAGTGAAACTGAGCATTATCTGAGTTCAGTAACTTGATCCAAGGACAAGGCTTCTTCTTTCCTAGGCTTGACAGCTCCTGTAGGGCTATATTTCATAGAATACCTACAACTAATTACGGACTCACAGGATCTTTTTTCCCCTGACTTTTCAGTTGATTACGATGTAGCTCTTAGATATCTAGCTTTGCAATGAGATCATAGTGGTGGTCTTGATGCACATTAATGAGTTTTTGGATTCCCAAATCAAATGGTATTACGTGGCACCGTCAGAGGATGAAATTTTGTCTGGTTAATTGCTATAGTGACTATAAGTAAGGGAACATTACTTGATATAGAATCATAGAATCATAGAACAACCAGGTTGGAAGGGACCCATCGGATCTTCTAGTCCAACCATTCCTATCTAACACTAAACCAAGTCCCTCAAGACCTCATCCACCTGTGCCTTAAATACCTCCAGGGAAGGTGAATCAACCACCTCCCTGGGCAGCCTATTCCAGTGCCCAATGACCCTCTGTGTGAAGAACTTCCTCCTAATATTCAGCTTAAATCTCCCCTGGCGGAGCTTGAGGCCATTCCCTCTTGTCCTGTCCCCTGTCACTTGGGAGAAGAGGCCAGCTCCCTCCTCTCTACAACCTCCCTTCAGGTAGTTGTAGAGAGCAATGAGGTCTCCTCTCAGCCTCCTCTTCTCCAGGCTAAACAACCCCTGCCTGAATTGTAAATTTACATGTATACACACACACTCTCACCTACTGTCCTTACAAACAGTCCTCCTGGGTCATCTTCTGTTTTAGGATCTTTATTAATTTATTTTTTGCTATCTATAAAGTTTTCTTACCTCTTGAATAGACAGTTCTGGGAATCTACAACTATCCCAGGATGCAGTGTCTCTGCAAACTGGTCTCTTCACAAATTGGAACTGGATTCCTTAAATCTGGCATTAAGTGTCAGCTACAAAGATTCAAGATGGAAAATATCTTGTTGGGAAATATTTGTTGCATTAAAAGGTGTTTAAAGTGATCTTACTTCAAGCACTAACGATATATGGATCTTTAAAGTGACTGCATCATAGTAATACAAATAATATTATTCTCCTTCTTTTCCCTGAATTTATGGCAGTGAAAGTTGAGGAAGACCATAGAGATATTTGGTATTCATACAGAGGGTTTTGACAGAGTTTTGGTTTCTGGATTTTAAAGGGGATCACACAGCAGTGTGAGTGGATATGCATCCTCATCAGTCCCTTCTCAGAACTTCACTGCTTTGACTGAAGGGATGGCCTTTTGTTCCCAAACTCCTTCTCTGGGCTTCTTGACGCAAACCAGCAGCCGCCTCCTAATCCCATGACATCTGTGACATTTTAGCCACAGTGGTCCCAGTTATTAGTGTCAGAGAGGTAGAGCAGGGTACGGGGGAAGAGTTTGTGTCTGCAGTGCAGCCCTTTTCTCCGCTGTTGCTGAGCTTGCTTGTTGCTGTGACTGCTTCTGGTTTGCTGAGAATGGACATTTTTTAATCTCATCTAGAGAGCAATGAGTGTTGGAGCCTCTGGATTGGTCTGGAGAACCTTCAACACTGTCAGAGTTTCTGCACCTCATGAGTGAGAGAGAGCAGAGTCCATGGACTCCTTGGGCAGAAGTTGCCTAGTAACCACTGTGTTGGAAGGTAGCGTTCTGCACCTTTTGCTATCAGAGTAGTGGGATGTGGTGTTTCCAGCAGGTTTCTGGTCTTCTATTATAGCAGCAGTTGCAATTATATTGAGCTTTAATGCAACTTGATAAAATTAAACAGACAGTAAATGCCTCGGGTTTCCTGTACACTGTAGTACTTAGGGAGTGTGTCTTGGGTATCCTCTCATCAGTTTTCTTTGCATGTTGTCATGCAAGGGCTGTCTGTTAATGTTAGCTGCTCTCTGGAAGACATGTGATGACCTGACTTTGAATGGTTTATTCACCTCAAGGGCTGCTGAGAAGTGACTCTATACCTGAGGTTGGAGAGGATGCTGCTGCTACAGTTGGCATGGCAGAAACACTCTCAGAGGAAGAACAAGATGAGCTAAGAAAAGAGCTTGCTAAGGTAAATCTCTTGTGAATAGCTCTTAAACTGGTTTTGAGAATGAAAATCTGGGAAAGTACTGTCTTTGAATGAACAGTTGATGCTTCGCGTATTTATTCCTTGAGTGTCTAAAGCTGAGTACAGCACTTGCGTGTATTGTGGGGGAGGGAAAGGGAGGCTATCAAGCAGAAAAGAACAGCCAGTTCTAGCTATGGGAGTTAAGCTGGAAGTGCTGAGTATACAGATCTTAAATCACGATGCGTAAATGCCTAACCCTTTTTTTTTCCCCCTGAAATGAGAATAGGGTAAATAAGCTGTCAAAGAGAACATAGTTGGAAGCCAAAACTAAGCACTGTCTTAACTGGTGTGGAGTAACTAAAGCTGTTGTTTTCATGAAGGATGACTTGTAGTAATATCCACATGGACACTACTTCACTAATGTCTAACTAGCAGCATGTAACTGTTCTTGTCCTTGGTTCATGTAGCAGATTTTTTTTAAGAGTGAGTTCAAGTAGCACTCTTCAAAAGACAATCAAATACTCGGGCCTGCATTTTAAAAATACATGCATTTTAATAGTTATCACAGTCAAGCTTTATTGAGTTGCCAGTCATTTCTTTTGTAGCTCTATATGACCTAAAGATGCTAATACATGACCTTAACTTAAGCTTAACGTTGGCAAACAAAGCTTAGTTGTGAAATAAACATGTTTAATGCAGTCTTTATTTTGGTAGTCTTGCATGTTATTTCATGCTAACCCAATCAGGTAAATACGATGAGGGAGATCTGGTCCTGCCAGGGTATGTCATGCTGGACTTTGTACATCCAGAACAAAGAAGCATTGAAGATATTGATATTTCCTTAAAGGAGCTTAAAAGATGGGGCAGCCTGGTACTGCAAAGTCCAGTCTGGGTGAGCAAGTAGGGTTGGATGTAAGCTTTTGCCTTTGTACTTATCGCCTTAGTGTCTTTGTCATATCTATACAGCCCAGAGAATGACATTGTAAAATTGTTTTGACATCTCTGATCTTGATCTGGTCTTGCTTCTGTGAGAGGCTTTAGTGACTGTGTGTGTAAAGAAGAAAGTATACGAACAATGCTGTTTTCTAGAACAGGTGCTGTGGTTTTGTTGTTGCGGTTTGGGGTTTCTTTTGTTTGTTTGTTTTTAACTGCTCAGTTTGCCACCATTTACACCCCCAGTTTGGGGAAGGCACTTCTGTGGCTGAATTCGTCCTGAAGTTGCTGGCTTAAGCCACAAAAGAACCTTTCTGCTCAAACAAGGAGACAAAACTCATGTATGGATCAGAAATGCTATGAGCTTCCTCATACTGGTCATGCATTTGTATTCCTCCTGATTTGGGAGGAGAATACAGGCTTGGTGATTGTCCCATGTTTAACCAATCTTCAGGCTTCATATAGGTGAAGGTCTAAAGGTAGTGATTTCTAACTATATAGTCTTTTAGTTACCAACTTAGCTGCAGGTAGAGGTTGCTTTCTCACTAGCTTTTGTTGTAGACTGTGTTGTATTTCCCTTTTAGTATTTAGAAACAACTGTGAGGCAGTGTCAAAATGTGTTGGGCCTGGTAGATGTTTTAATAAATACCTGGTTAAATGAGTTGCTATATTGCTTGTTAACTTACCTCTCAACTCTGCGGCCACAGGTGGAAGAGGAAATCCAGACGCTCTCACAAGTGCTAGCTGCCAAAGAGAAACATCTAGCAGAAATCAAGAGAAAGCTGGGAATTAACTCATTACAGGAACTAAGGCAGAACATTACCAAAAGCTGGCAAGATGTCACATCAACCACAGCGTATGTACCGGTTCACCATGGTTATCTCAGCTACTGAGGTGAAAATTGTGTAGCTCTTGTGTCCTGTCTAAACCCACTATTCTTGTGAAATGAGGTAATGGTAGGTAACATAAAGTTAAGTTTCACTGAAACTTATCTGGATCAGTCACCATAGATTTCTTTCCAAGAGGGACACTATCGGCTGTATCATTATCCCATGCAAAATACAAATGATTGACCACAATATTGTCAATTCTAATACACTTCTTGTCTGACAGACCTGAGAAAGCATTATTGAGATACCAAGGTGTCCTAAGTCCAACAGAATACCTGTCTCTTCCAACCTGAAAGTTGTTGTAAAGTGAGCTCATGCAGGAAGAGTGCAAAGTCACAGACAATGTTCTTGCCAAACACAACTGTTAGCTTAAGGTCTCGAGTGAGCTCCTTTCTGCAATTAATGACTACACACAATGTAAGAAGGTATAAAAAAAATAGATCTGTTATTTTTCACCTGCGTGTACATGGCGTTCCTTTTAGGGGATGTTTTGTTTTGTTTTCTTGCCTTGTGTTTTTTTGTGTGTTGTTTCTATTCAGTCCTACAGTAGCAGAGAACATCTGTTCTGTGAGTGGGGTTGTAGGTACATGTTGGTGAATCTGACCTGCAGTCTGAGGTGGCAGAGGTACTATAGCCAGAAGGAACTGCAATGGCTCAAAGTAATCTCTTAAGTAGTTTGTTCATTTGACCCCATAGTCGAAGTTAACCTCTGGGTTTGATACGAATTTACATACGTTAAAAGGTTCCTTATGTGTTCTATTAAAATAACTACTGATGTAATTTTGTTTGAATACAGTTACAAGAAAACATCAGAAACCTTGTCTCAGGCTGGTCAGAAGGCTTCTGCTGCTTTTTCATCTGTTGGTTCAGTCATAACCAAGAAGTTTGAAGATGTCAGGTAGGCTTCTACTGCTTTTCCCAAGTAGTTGCACTTTTTATTTAAGCAGGTGATCACTGAAATAAATTTATGCTGTTAACATAACTGGCACTTCTAAAAGTTAATCAAGAACCCTCAGCATCTGTTTTGGGAGAGCTGAGTGACTTGCTGCAAAATCTGCTTGTATGTCCTCACTGATCCAGAAGAGCTGCATAGTGTACATTTTATATGTGCAAGAAAACAATAGATGCTATTATCTCCCCTGCTACTCTTATTTTTCCAATAGGATTGCAGGTGGCAACATCTTTGCTTGCTTTTGTGTGATGCACATGGCATTATTATTTCTATTCTCTGACTTTCTCAGCTTGTGGAATACTACATTTAAACAAGTAATGTCTTTGACTGTGGCTTGATTTGGGTTTTGTGTGCGTTTTGTTTGTCTTGTGTGTGGATTCCTGTCAGCTGTGTTTTATTTCTTTGTAAGGTGTTCTGCCTTATAGCAGTGGCTTGATTTTATTACTTTTCTAATAGACTTGGCACTTTAAATTCTTATATAATGGGATACAATATATTCTGACTTTGTGTCAAATGACACGACCCTTCATGCAAATTAGGTAAGTTTGGTGGTTATGTGTAGCACTATTGTGAGCTGCATGCAAAACTCCTGGATGCAATCCAATCATATGTTTAGCTTAAAATTCTTTGTTTGATTATGTATTTTATACTACTGAAACATATACAACTGCTCTTCTCTGCTTGTAACTTGTGAATAGTGGATCAAACTTGTTTTTCAATTATTGGACAAATAAAAATTCACTCATTGTGATATGATATTGCTGCATTGGACAGCAGTGTAATAAAATCAGCCATCTGTTTTAAAGTGCTGCCATTAACCTCTATCTTGCTTTTTGAAGTCTACCAAGAAAACACTTTGAGGTGTAGCTACACAGTCGCATATTTTGCTTCAGATTTATCAGAACTTCCTTTCTCTCTTTAATGCTTACTCTGGCATTGTGCAGACTACAGGTATTTTCACATTCCTTTAGGTAAGGTGTGCACAAGAATTGTTTCTGAAACTAAGCATGTAGTCAGACTGTCTCCACTAAATTATTTAAATAGATTTTGTCTGTAAAAGTTAATTTCTTTTCTCCAGTGTTAGTTAATGTAAACCTGAAGCTTCTTTAATATCAAGGAAGATGTTTCTTCATGTTCACCTGGTAACTATTGCAGAACGTGAAATCTTGAGAATATGTAGTAATGAATTGGTCAATTGGTCAGTCTTCCTTGTTAGAGAGCAATCTTAAAATGATTCTGTAGGGTTTTTTGAAAGGCACAGAATATGGTTTTGAGGTCAATGGCATGCAGAATTCCTCCTCCTCTTTGTCTGTACAGTGTTTGTGCCTCAACAGAGTAGAGTTTTTTCCACTTTTTGTGTCTTACAATGGTGGTTTAGCGTTGCAACTCTAATCAAATCACTGGAGTCCAACTGTGAAATAATTTATACATTCTCTATGCATAGCTTGTTCAGTGAAACAGTCCTTATCTTTGAGTTGGTTACTTCAGCAGCTCCAGAAGCTCAGCATTCTGCTTACCTTGCTGTTTTGCCTTTTATCTGCCTAGTCTAAGCAAGTATTCAATGTTAAGTTTTCAGTAGTTAAAAATTCCTGTGTCATAACTTCTGTCCATTGACTCTCATCCCATCTATGCACATCTCTGAGTCTGGCTTCATCTTTTCTGTACACTCTCTCTAAGCAGTGAAAGACAGCAGTAGGATATCTGTAAAGATGTAGGGATCTGGCTCCCAGAATACTAACTAGGAGCTACAGCCCCAGGGGCAGTAGCTGAGAAGGAGACAGCATCCTGTGTTGCTGCCTATCAAAAGTCATTCTGAAGTGAGCTCTGTTGCTCGTGTAAAAATAGCAGCTTGTCTGAAATACTTCCCCTTTAGCATCAGTAAGACAGAGAGCCTGGAAGATGTCTCTGTGCCTTTTGGATGCAGAGCCCTGTGACTCACTTAATAGGGTTTGCCTTTCTTCCTTAAGGCTCTGGTGTTCCCTTAGTACAAGTATTGCATTTGTCAAGGACAAGCGCAGACTCATAATTCTCTTCTGGCTTCATGAATTTAGTAGATCAAAAGAAGAGTGTCCTGATTACTCAAGTTAGTGGCTAGGTGGGTGTTGAGCACCCTGTATCAGAAATTGGGCTACTGGGAGGGAATGTAACAGGGCCGGAGGAGCCCTCACTGTTGGAGTGCTTCTCGGGGAAAATAATGGCAATGGAAAGTCATGGTATTGTTACAAACTCAAGAGCAGCTGGGTTTCAAAAAAAAAAAAGAAAAACAGTGGGGAAAAATAGTGCTGTTCAAGATCCAAACTGCACTTCAACAGAAGATTAAAAACCTCTGAGTTTTTTGCTTTCATGAGGACCAAGATCATCTGGGATTCAGCCAGTGAATTCAAGTCCCAGGGTTATGCGACTACTCAAGTGGTGTCTACTTGTAGGACTACATGAGTCAGAATTTTAAAAAGTTTTACATGCCCAGGCTGTTCCCTGGAAATGCATTTTCTTCTGTGTTGGATTATTTCCACGTGTTCCATGCAGCAAACATCACATGCAGGTTTCATTCTTGCACAGCAAAGTGATTTTGGAGAGGGTTGCAAAAGCGCGTGAGGCAGATGGTGGAGCTTTGAACCTGGAAAGTACTGAAATAGAGAGGAAGATGACTGGTAGTGCTACGTCAGTGCATTATTGCTTGCTTTTTGCATTTGGTTCCTCTGCATTTTGGTATGCTGAAAAGGAACTCTGTTCCTTCTTAGGTTTCTCTTAATACCTTTATTCTGCTTTATAAGAACACCTTGAACTTTTGATGAGCTGGTCCTCCTTGCGTAGGCAGCACCGATATTATGTGCAAAACAGCAGTAGCACCAAGATGTAGCTCTGGGCAAACTTCCTGAGGTACCAAGACTTTGCACTAGCTCCCCTTGCACCACATCCATTGTGGAGCAGAAGTCCTCATATTTGCTGTGTTCTGAGATTACAAAATAACTTTCTTTGCATGCTTTGGAAATCTAATGTCATTGTGAACTCATGGATCACAATTTATCAGCACATCAGCTGGAAACCTAACTATTGGCCAATGCAAATAACTAGTGCTTATGCATTCTTAAGCCTGTGTTTTCCAGGCAGGGACTCTGGCATGCCTTCTCTTGCATTTTCAAAACGTGAGGCAATGTAGTCGCTGTAAAAATAATCACATAAAGGTTAAGAAAGCTTTAATGCAATACAAAATACATGGAAGGCTGGAGAGCAACTTACTTGTTTCTTTTTTCATTCTATATTTTCTTTAAAGCTAGACATTTGCCCATGAGCATTGTGAAAAGGGCTTCTCCAAACACTAAACTTGATGACCTAGTTGAGTGAGTGCCTTGGTGTGGCGTTCTGTTATTGGTGAAAATAAATACAATTTTTCTTCTTCGTAAAGCTTTTCAAGGCCTAATTGCACTACTTGAAGAACAGGTGGTTTAATGTTAAAAAAAGATCAACTGCAGTTAACCTAATGCAGTTCTCATGCAAACCACATCTTCTGTGATAAAATTATATACTATCTTAGAGTGACATCTTACAAAGTGTGTACCGAGTATACATAAGGGTATTGTACAACAGTGAGTAAGTCCTTCATGAATGTACAAATAGTTCTTCCATTGAATGATCTCTGTGAGATTAAACTAAACTTTCCTAGACACCTGTTAAAATACCTGCAATACACCACAGGTTGCTGCTTTTCAGTGTGAGCAGGTCTACAGATTGTGAATATATATGGGGAAAGAAGGTGACTTTCACCCTCTTTTGCCTTAAACTTCTTACAGGGAGGCAATTCTTGCAGCATGAGGGAGAGTGGTTGAGCATGACCAGACAAAGAGAACCAGTTCATATTAGCCTAGTGCTGTATTATTACTTGGCACATAGCAAGACTAGAACTTGTAGTAATCCATGTCACAGAGCAAGGAATATAAGTTACGCTCTAGGAGACAGTCAACTTCTATGTGTTCTGGAAAAGCTTGTGGAAGCCAAAACATCCATGAAGATGAGGCACAGCAGAAATGGGGTTGGAAAAAGTTTGAAACGTGGTCAATGCTACTGATGTGTGTCAGCAAAACACCTGGCATTCACGTATCAGATTCCCTGTACTCTGTGTCTACAAACCAGCCTTCAGTTGTGCATCTGTCTTAAGGGATCCCAACCTTCAGTGAACTTTTTACATGTGTAGTTTTTTTCTATCACTGCATTCTACTGATGACCCTGCCAAAAGAATCTCTTAAAAACATTCTACAATGAACACAAATCCTTATTGCCTCTGTGAATGTATCTTCCACTATGCTGAAATACTAATTGGAGTTTTGGAGGTGCATCAGAAGTGAGGAATTCCCCATCCTCCCCCAGCAATTCCCCAAAAAAGGTATTCTCTTGAAAGACATCATAAAGCCTAGTCAAAATCTGACATTCCAAATACTTATGAACTGGGATTGTCAGGTTTTCTAGCTTACTATTATGGCATTTGACAAGAAACATTTACCATCTATGACTAAATTGTATCAAGAGTAAACAGGAATTTTTCCAGAATGTGGAACTAAGTTAGAATTCAGATGGTCTTGAAGTTATTTGGAAGCTCCTTAATCTGTATCCAGTCACCTTCTGTGAGTAGGTGTGTGTTGTCACTAAACAAACAGTAACTGTATAGCAACATCGGCAGGTTAGAGAAATCAGAATTTCAGAACAGGGTTCAGGCCAGGACTTTCTCCCTGCCCCAGCATAAGCCTGGCCTTTAATACAGACTGATGTGACTGTCCTTGCTAGGTAATCTATATTGACAAGTAGGTAATTTATGTTGACATGTATGGAAATCTTAACACTGAATTGTAGCAGAAGCCTTCTGAATGTGGGAATAATTCTCTCAGTAGGAAGATTAGTTAATTGGGAAGACTCTCGAGTTTTCATTTTCTACTTGATATTGTCAAAACTGTAAATGCAGCATGTCTCTCATTGCTTGAGGAACCTAATGAGTAGGCAGACTTGCAGCTAAGCATAATGTGTACAAGCATGGAATCTTTCTAAAAGGAAAAAACTTGTTGAGCTTTTGCTTTAGTGTGCGTGTGCGTGTGTGTGTGTGTACGCATGGCTGAGCAACTTTAAAAAAAAAACGAGGCAGTTCCTATGTAAGACTGCGTACCAAAGGCTGTATCCAGAACTCAGCTCTCTAAGCCAATTTCTTCCCAGTCTATTACTTGAACTAACTTCTTGCTTTCTTTTTTCTTAATGCTGGCATTTAGTATTCGCTCCATACAACATTCAATTAGCATGCCTATTATGAGGTAATGTATGCATAATCTAGTCATTGGTTTTATTTATTTTCAGGTGTGGAATCAAGTTAAATTGAACTTAAGTCAACTAACATAGATTTAAAACAAAACGAAAAAACCCACCCACCTTTGTAACAGATTTCCTGTGCTCAATATATGAGATAAAATTTGTTTTATTCTGCTTACTGGTGCTGGTTATAGCACATCTGGAATGTAACCAAATACACTTTCCTGCTGTTTGGAGAACTGTAACAGTATTTCCCTTCCTGTTAGGAATGTAATGCTACTAAATGATTCCAAGTTTGGCACTTGTTTTAACACAATGAAAGTGAGTAAAAAATACCATGGATTTCACAAGAAATCTCTTGCTGACTTGGAGTGCTTTCCTTTTCTCTCCCCTTGCCTATTGCTGTGTCTCTCCAACTCTTGAGAAATTCTAGGTTGATACACACACACACATATATATATATGTATGTATGTCACTGTGTGCTTTCCCAATTGAAAGAGTACTGCTAAGTGTGAGTGACCTACACAAATAACAAGCAGAGGGAGAAGTAAAGCTTAAGGCCTCATAAAAAAAACCAGTCTTTATATAATCTTTATGTAATTTTTTTAAGTCTGCTATAAATCCTTAGTCCACTGCTCCACTGGAGACAAGCCATTTTCCATGCTGCATAAAGGCAGAAAAGGTACACAAGCTATTGCAAAAATTGGCAAGTGGCAGTGCCAGCCAGCTGGAGCACTAGGCCACTGATAAATAATACACTGGCTGTCAGCATTCAAAATCCCAAGCTGTTCTGCTCTTCATATGCAGAACTTACCGTTTGTACTCACAGCTGTCGCCAGCACTTAAAAGGCAAGGGGGAACCTTCCTTAAATTTAACATGTTAGCAGAAAATGCCACTGTGAAACACGTTTTATTAATTGAGCACATAGCCTATGAAATTAAAGTAGTTTTAGTGAAGAACACTGATGACAAGCTTTCTTCAGTGATAATGTACTAGGCTAACCAGAAGTGATGACTAAGCTTTTCTGAACAAATCCTTCCTTCCTTAAGCCAGAAACCCATTTGAAATCACTAGGAATAAACCTAAAATACTTGACAGTTCTCCCTTCCGTATTGTGATGAAAGATCCTATCAATGAGCTTTAGTTGTGAAAGATACAAATGAGCTATAACTTGAGTGTGTTTGAATTTTAGTTTTGTAGTACTTGGGGAGATACAGATCTGAACTACTTTTAGGCTACAGTTAAAACAAGGAAAGAGCCCCAAACAAACCAAACTCATGTTGATGCTGGGAAAAAAAAACCTATCTGCTTGTTTTCTGCTATTTATAGACTAACCAGATATGTTTTTAATGCTGTGGTTCCTTTTTTCCTAGAAATTCTCCAACTTTCAAATCCTTTGAGGAAAAAGTTGAAAACTTAAAGGTAAGCATTACTAAAATGACTCGGTGATTCTGGAGCTGTGGATGTAGAGAAAAGACTGAGTGGACTCTGGGTCACCTGTTTTTTTCACTTACTAGTAAACATCTTTTTCAGTACTGTGGAAATGGTTTCTGTGCCTAATGACTTAAAAATAAAAAATTTACTTTCTACACCTCTTACAGGAGGATGCCTTTAACTAGAAGGCCTAACACCTGCACAAATAGCCAGTGTAACGTACCTAGTGTTATGTATCCAGAGTGCTCTAAGCTTTTATTTCCATACCTTCTAAGGATGAGTATCTTACACAGGAGTATAGCTTTGAATGTTTCTCTTATTTCTGGTGTAAAATATGCAGGGTTTTGTACCTTAATTTAAAACTTACAAAAGCCTCAAGTGCCAGAAACAATGATAAATAGCTTCTTCCACTTTAAAAACAACCTATACATGTAACTGGAATGAGATTTGACTGTTCTCGTGGCAAGATGGTTTGGATGAGAAGTGTGCAAGTGATAGTGTGAGGAAGTAGACACTCCTTTGTAAACTAATTGGTTTTAATACTCTTGCCAGCCCACAGGGTATATACTGTAGGGCAAATACGTTACCTGGAAAAAGTTAAAATAGTTGCTATGCTTCAGTGAAGGTCTCCAGAAGTGCTGCTGAGACTGAAAACTGTTCAAGGTTGCTTCTTGAGCAATACAGAAGCAAGTTCTAACTCTGAGTCTTTCAAAGCTTAAATGGCTTGATAGGCTGTGCACCTGTATCCATTTTAATCTGCAGGTGTGTCTGTGCCTTCAGAGTCCCTGGAATCAGACCTGTTTCATGCTTTGTGCTCCTCAAAGTCAAAGGGAGCCTGCTGTGTTAATCTGCTGCTGGTGATTGGTTTTTGCATAACACTTAAAGACTTCTCTTTACAATAGTGGTGGGTGGTAGCTGGTGGGTACTGGAAAAGCTGCTCTGCTAAAAAGAGTTACTGAACTTTTTTATGCTGAGGTACTGGGTTTTATCCACTTAACCATATTTGGGATGCCAGATAATTGCAGTTTTGTGTTGAGCCTCTGTCTATTGTCCAGTTTAAAGTTGGAGGAAGCAAACCTGCTGGGGGAGACTTTGGAGAAGTTCTCAACTCTGCTGCCAGTGCCAGTGCCACAGAAACTATTGCAGAACAGACACAGGAGGAGGAGACCCACTGAGATTCCTGCCTGTCCTGCTACCCACTGCCAGATGCTGCAAGCAAACCTAAGCACACTTTTAACATCCTTTGCGCTCTTTCCACCAGATGTGCTTTTATTTAGCACGTAGTTATTTTACCAGATTAATTGATACCAAGGTTATTTGTGGGTTCAAAGTATTTTTGAAACTAAAATACATTGTTTGGGGGGTTGTGTGGGAAGGGGAGTTTTTATGCCTTTCAAGCATTTAAAGGACTTACCTGTAATTTGAAGGCAACCTTTAAAATATAGAAATGAAAAAAAAAACCCTCTTTTGAGAAGTTAATTATACTGTACATATAGTGTGGATACATAATTTCTTTTGAATCTGTAACTACTGCTCAACTTAAACATCAGGAGTCTACTGCTGCTGCAAATTGAAGCTTGTTACTTCACTCCCTTGTGATTGTTTCAGTCAAGTGTTGCCTGCAGGGGACACCGGTCTAGGAGCATCACTCCCAGCTAAAGAAAAGCATTCAGCTTCAACAGGTTTTAAACAAGTTATTTGTAGCAGGATTGTAGAGAGGTTGGAATGTTCTGTCTTACAAGCATGTTCCTCATACAACAGATGTGGGTAGGTTAACACATAACATTGAAAACTTACTGCTTTGTTGGTGGAATACCCACCTGGGGAAACTTCTGACCATCACAAATGAAAGCAAGATGCCTAGTAGAGCTGGTTTGGTTCAGTCATAGTAATGTTTTCAGTCTTATTTTTTGTACGTGATGTTCATATGGTAAGATACACTCCTGAACTTTTCACCAGTCATAAATAGATTCATCTTCTGATTCACACATGGTGGTGTCACATTTACATTTACAAAGCATGGACTGTAAGAATAAGCCTGAACATGAAAGTGATTCTTTTTGAAGCATCAAGAGAACTACTGTCAAATGCTAGTGCTGTTTCCCTTATAGACTAACAATCAAAAACATCTGCTACACTATTTTTTGTGTTAGAGGCCTGTACCACTAGCACTCCTGCTCCTGTCTAAGACCCAAGAAATCTGTTTTCAGACTAGTACCGTGTCATATACCACAGGATAGCTCTCTTGCAAGATCTGTTCTCCTACATGTTGCTTTATCTGATGTACTCTTCACATTTATTGTATTTTGTATGTTTCTGGCACATGGTTGGTAAGATTAGAACTTTTGGCAAATGTTTTATTACCCTGCTTAGAACTGGAAACAACTTTTGAAACATTTGTGAGAAATCCATGAAGCATTTTGCCTCCAACATCCAGAGTTGTCTGAAGGCAAAAAATGTTGGGTCCCAACAACCTTGTTAGCATATCAGATGTAGTACATATGCTTAGTTATGTGTAAGAAGCTTAATAAAAACTTGGATGTGAGGATGTATTGTCTTGTGAATATGAGAGATTATGTAAATAAGTAGGAAATTTTTATTAGTAATTGAAACACTCCTTTAAGTTGGGTTTGAAGTAGTACTGACAGCCACCACTGTACTGGGGGGGAATCTGCACGGATGAGCTAACGTTGCCAGAGTAGATGAGCCCTAGGTACATGGCTGGTGGCTTATATGAACTTAGCACTGATTAAGGAAGTTCAGAGTTTGGGTTAGAGATGTATTCTCAGCCTTTACAGCTACACCTTAACAATGGAGTAGAGAATTGAATTAAGACAGCAAGAGCGGAGCCCTTTCTTTCTCTGTTGGGTCAGTATGCTGCAGGCAGGTCCTTGGGGATGTTTCCTGTTGAACAGGTTCTTTTTTCATCTATGTAATGGGGTGAACAGAGGGTTCATCTTGTCCAGAGTGGGGCTTGCTGCGTATGAATAAAAGTCTTCCCTTTCCAGACCAAGTGGCTGCATGGCTGGCTCTGCAATGTGCTGCACTCCAGTTTCCTCCTGCAGATAAAGAATCATGTAGGCTTCATCTTCCTCTGCCCCTGAGTGCGAGCAGACCCAGGACACCTGTTGCAGTGCATGTGTGACTTCACAGTGTGTCTGTGTGCTAAGGTTGCTGCTGTCACTGCTCTCCAGTTCCCTTAGGCAGGATGGCCACTGCTTCTGCTCCTGGCCTGAGAGACCAGCTCCTCTGGCCACTAGGCTCACTCCTTCTGATACCGAAAACGCTGGCAAGTAAACTCTCTAAGACTCGTTTGGGAGTTTTGGAAAGCAAGCATCCTTTATCAGGCTTGGGCAACATGAGAGAGTGATTGCCAGCAATCCTGCAATCAGGCAAGAGCTGGTTACAGAATGTATTTCTCACTTACATGCATATGTATACATTTTTCCAGAAATCTTATGTATATTCCATTACTCTCCAAGGACTAATTTCGATGTTGCTATGAACTTCCCGACAGTTAAAACTCCAGCTGTGCCTGACCTTGTGTTTGAGGCAGGGAGACTCTTCCCACTGTACTCGGCACTGGTGAGGCCACACCTTGAATCCTGTGTTCAGCTGTGGGCCCCTCACCACAAGAAGGATGTTGAGGCTCTGGAACAAGTCCAGAGAAGAGCAACAAAGCTGGTGAAGGGGTTGGAGAACAGGCCTTATGAGGAACAGCTGAGAGAGCTGGGGTCATTTAGCCTGGAGGAGGCTGAGGGGAGACCTCATTGCTCTCTTATAACTACCTGAAAGGAGGTTGTGGAGAGGAGGGAGCTGGCCTCTTCTCCCAAGTGACAGGGGAAAGGACAAGAGGGAATGGCCTCAAGCTTCACCAGGAGAGGTTTAGGCTGAATATTAGGAAAAAAGTTTTCACAGAAAGGGTCACTGGACATCGGAACAGGCTGCCCAGGGAGGTTCATGAGTCACCATCCCTGGAGGTGTTTAAAGGATGGGTAGACGAGGTGCTGAGGGGCATGGTTTAGTGCCTCTGCTCCCAAGTGACAGGGGACAGGACGAGAGGGAATGGCCTCAAGCTCCGCCAGGGGAGATTTAGGCTGGAGATTAGGAGGAGCGTTTTTCACACAGAGGGTCATTGGGCATTGGAATAGGCTGCCCAGGGAGGTGGTTGATTCACCTTCCCTGGAGGTGTTTAAGGCACGGGTGGATGAGGTCTTGAGGGACTTGATTTAGTGTTTGATAGGAATGGTTGGACTAGAAGATCCAATGGGTCCCTTCCAACTTGGTTGTTCTATGATTCTATGATTCAGTGTTTGATAGGAATGATTGGACTCGATGAGTCTTTTCCAACCTGGTGATTCTATGATTCTATAAATTACTGAAGAGGCATTTGCTCAGCACAAGACGTGTCAAAATGAACAGTGTCTGGAAAGGCAGTGAAGGAAAACACGCTGTCAGAGGGACACTCCGCCTGGCTTTCAAACACTGCAACTGCTTAAATGAAACTAGCTTGGATCACAGCAACCACGCCTCGTCCCGCCTCGTTCCTCCTCCCCCGCCACGGGGCCGGGCGTCCCTCACCCAAGATGGCGGCCGCGGCCTCAGCGCGGCGCGTGGCGCGCTGCGCCTGCGCGCGGCCGTGACCCGGTCGCGAGGCCAGGGCCGACGCTGCGCCTTGCACGCGGGCAGCCATGGCGGCGCTGAGCTGGGCCCTCACCTGCGCCCGGGCCGTGGCGCGGCCGCGGCGGCTGACGGCGGTGAGACGGTGCGGCGGCGCCCCGGTGGCGGGAGCGACGGGAGCCGGGACCTTCCCGCGGCAGACGGAGGAACGGCCGGACCGTGGCGCGGCGGCCGCAGGCCCGCGGCAGGTGAGG